>JAOXNQ010000003.1:1561643-1592305 GCA_028571165.1 Hypoxylon perforatum
GCCTCGCCGAGCGCGAACCCCGGCGCGTACATCGGCGACACGAAGCCGTTGGCGCACTGGCTGACGTTTACGATGACGGCACCGCGGTCGACGGCCGCTGCGATGACTTTTGTCAGGCTGCCGTCGACGCCTGCAGGCGCGTTGCCCATGCCGAAGGTCTCGAGGATGAGACCCTTGAGGCCCGGCACGCGCAGCACCGAGTCCACCATTTCCGGCTTGATTCCGGGGAAGATGCGGACGCACGCCACGTGCGCCGTGTCCAAGTACTTGGCGATCTGGAACTGCGCGATCTTGGTCGGGCGGCGGACGAGCGTCCAGTTGACGTCGACGCCCAGGCTGGTGACCTTGGCCAGGGGCTCGCAGTTGGGGCTCGCGAAGGCCTCGAACGAGGAGGCAGACACCTTGGTCGTCCGGTTGCCGCGGAAGAGCGTGTGGTGGAAGAACAGGCATACTTCTGGTATTACGAAGGTGCCCGCGATGATGAGCGAGCCAAGTAGATTGTCGACGGCATCGGACTGTAGCGCAAATATTGACGCTTGCGAGCCTGTTAGAATAACGGGCTTTCCTAACTCTTGCTGTAGGCTTGTTAGTGTTTGCTATGTCGACGTTGGGTAGGTCGTATACGTACCATCATGAAAGACAAGGCCGAAGCCGAATAAGACAGAGAGTCAGTCCCGTGGAGCACAACGAAGCCGTCGAACAGGTGATAATTCGCCTTGATCGTCTCCGCTATCTGGGTCCAGCCAGAACTACTAATACTGGAGGAGTCCAGCAATGGCGAGAATTCAATAGCACCGTATCGGATATGCCGTGAGTACGAGCTCGGCGGCGTCCGTAGGCTGTCGATAGTCACCTTGACTCCGTCCTTTACCGCGCTTATGGGAACTGTATCAAGTTAGTTAATTTCCTCTCTTCTCGCGGTTTTTAAAATGATGGATTGATGGAATCTTTATAAGCCAGAAACCACAATTTCAGGAAAGATCACCAGAGCTTCAGTCAACCCCCTGTTCCATCCCTATTTCCAGTCTCTTCATATCTATTCGCCGCCCACTATGGTAGATAGATTCTATGCAATGACTGAACACTCAGCAGCAGCAAAAGTGAACAGAGAGGAATATGAAGAGATATGTCACATACCTCTTTCAGTCATATCGTTAAATGACGGCCGCGGTGCCATCGCATGATCCAGGAACCCGTCAACAGGTACGAGTCCGACGCCCGACGGCTGCATGCAGATAGTACCTCCAGTAATAATGATGAGGACCCTGGACTCCGGGTATATAGATTCGGCATTGCCGTTCACGACGGCTGCAAATTCTCCCATCTTTGCGATCGAATGTCCTAGTCCCTTTTTTTTTCGTCTGCTAGTAGTATTGCTTATGGAAGAGGTAGCTGCTTGCCCATATACCCCTGAGAGCACGTCACCGGTAGTATCCCGATGTTTGTGTATGACTTGTCGCGAGACAAATACTCAAACCCTTTGTAAGTTTATAAGTTGCAAAATCCTAAGTCACTAGACTAACTAGCCGACTGTCTGTTGCCTTGTTACCTCACGGCCACATCGGACGGACCCTGATGTCTAGAACAAGTGCCGGAGCTACGTAAGTACCGGCCTGCCGGAAGGGTGTCCACGTTCAAGTTATTATAAGCTCAAGTTTAGGTAGGTAGTATAAAATAAGCCACAAGTCGTGCAAACAATAGATAACCGTTTGCCAAAGATTGTTAATGAGCAGAACACCTAAGAAATTCTCCTCAATGAATTTTTATAATTCATGACTAATAAATCCCTACCCGACTTATAGAAAGAGGCCGACTCAGCACTGGAAAAATTCGTAATGGCAATGCCTTTTTACGTCAAAGAAAGAAAATCCAAGGTTCGCTAGAACCAAGAGGGTTGACAGACTCCACAAATGAAATACGAGCTAGAGAAAAAAAGAAGACCGAGAAGAACGAAGTGAGATTGACACTATACCTTTCCGAAAGCTTACCCATTGTGCTAGAGTCCGATCATTTTTACCTTTTCTAGTTGCGCGACGATAGCGGTGTGTATGGCTTATCTCTACCAATGCCCAGGTGTTGGTGAATGTGAGAAAATATACGATTAGGCCCCCTGAGAAAAGAAATCTCGATAAGACCAATCAGACCGAGGTCCGATAACGGAAGGCCGCCTAGCAACTCCGGTGTCAGCTATACCTCGTGTATTTACACATGTAAATTCTATGTAGCATAGAATTCTAACAAGAAATGAGCTGTCTTCATGAGCCATTACATATTTTCAATTCTCTATGGCAGTGCTTTATTATCGCTTCTCCGACGTGGACATGAGACAGGACTCTTTCATAACCCAGTATCTAATCCGGGCATCGTCAGACGTATCCGCTATCTATGGATTCGCCAATTTGTCATACCAGGCAAAGCATCATAATGAGCAGCGCTGGCTTCTATCCCATTTCGCTTTATAGCATCGGCATTCCCTTTCCCTGAAGGCTAAGAAAGCTGTACGTTGTCTACTTTTCTAACTTGGAAACACAACCTGGCACCGCGCTGTTCTATTTATTAGATGGGTTGGCTAGTGCTTCGGTGGTCCTTCCTAGTAGTCCTCTCGCGTATGAGTTTCGTGCTCGTTTCCGCGTCGTAACCGACAACCCCCGTGAGATAACGAAGCCTAAAGTATAGTTATTAGCAACCACTCCTCTTAATCATATCAAATCACATATTAAAGGGGTTAAAGGGGGAAATAATATACAAGAAAAACTCACTTCTCCTCGTTTGCCTCCTTCTCCCTGAGGTTTTCGAAGCGCTGCTGGCAGTCGGCCCAGGCCAACGTCCGCTTCTTCGGCGAGATGGACTTGACAGTGAAGGTGAACCGGCCGCTGACGGGTCGGTGGTCCGACACCCGCACCTCGTGGCGGCGGTACTCCAGCTGCTGGATCCTGCCAAAACCTCGGTGAAGGAGGCGGTCGCACCACGCTGGCGATCGCTTTTTCTCACTCGTGTCATAGTTGTCTGTTCCCACGTCGTACTTGTACGTCGGTGGGAACTCGATGGGTGACTCATCAAAGGCTCGGAGTTTGAATGCCGGGTTGCGCCGGCGGGCTACTAGAAGCTGGTCACGCTCTAGGAGTTTGGCTAAGTTGTGCTGCTTCACCGCAATCACGACCGTATCTCGCGACATAGTGTCGATGCGGTAGTTAAGATCACCATTGAGTAGGCACAGCTCATGGTCGAGGACCATGGTGCCATCCCCGCCTCCAACGTAGCTATCAATACGGACACTTGGGTCACGCTCTACAGGTAGCACGGAGCTCTCCATGATAGCGGCGATATCATTGTGCCGCTGACTCGCTCCTGACTGGCCGGCGGCAAGATGACAGTTGATGAAACAAAGCGAAGTATCGTCCACCATGAAGCGTACGATAATAGCACCTTTATTTCCATGTAAACCTCCCATGCCACGCTTGATCTCGGCGCTGCTGATATTTCGTATGCGAGTATGAATAGTTGATTTCACAAATATGCAAGTGAAAAGTCCTACCAGAGTTGCTGTATGCAGTAGATGATAGAGGTGGTCGGCGGGCATATAATCGTCTAGACATCTGATCAGGAAGTCTCTCCAATCTCGGTACTGGTGACTCATCTTCTCTTGATCAGACGCGTCCTTCTTCTTCGGTTTGAATAGGCGTTTCGCAGTAGCGGTTTTATCCTCTAGATCAACCAATTCTTGGAATCCAAATATGAGAATATCCGGAGAATCACTTGACTGCAGCATGTTCTGCATAAACATAGCATCAGACTCGGAATATCTGAGGCTATTGGGTGTGGAAGCGCCAGCATTCCACGTCATTGCCATGAGTTTAAGGTCCTCAAATTTGCAATATTGCGTATCGATCGACTTCATCTCGTTTTCCAGGTAGTCATCTTGTAATAACCCATCCCAAGACTTTATTATGTTGTCGGCTCCGAGGGAAACCACCTGGGAACGATCGAGCTTATAAAAGCTCGCTGGGTCAGCAATAATTTTAACAACCGGATTATTATGGGCCTGCCAGTCCTTTTTTATAACCCATGGCGACTCTGTAACGTCGTACACACAAATTTTCCCGGTATTGAAAGCTGCCCAGATATAATCTCCTACCCCGGCTAGAGAGTTGATCTTGTACGAGCTGACGCTGAGGACGCTAAGGCACACGCAATCCTTTTGAGAGTAGATGCTGACTTTGCCGTCGTTATGACCGAAGAAGATCTTACCGGGCTGTGACTTGATGAGAGCACCGGACGTCACTTCACCAGCCCCCTCCGTCACTAAGGGTCTCATCAGGACCTGCAGCTGGTTTCGACCACTAGCGGTAGGCGTGAATATGCGGATTTCCTTGCCTGCCGCGTGCCATAACTCTTCGCCGACGATTATCGAAAACGTATGTCCCTTTGGTAGCCGGTAGGTTTGGTGAGGATTCAAGCCCAGGTTTGGGACCCCATCGCTATCTGGTCCCCAAACATGCAACGTTCCTCCTTCGTCTAAAGTCCACATCTCGTTGAAATGCCTGAAGATCTTGACTATCTCATACCGACCATGAGCACCCGTCTTGTTGCCAATTATATTCTGATTTATAACGTCGGCTTCGACGATCTCGCCGATATTGTTTCCGATCCAGAGCCGGGTTCCTTCATCCTGGACATCTGCGGTTGGCTTGAATGACACGGCAGTTGCTTTGACCCCCTCTCCGTGGGCGAAGCTCATAACTTGTTCCCCGTCAAGGAGACTCCAGACTCGCGTGAGATGGCCCGTTGTACACACAAATTGACCACAAACGTCAAATATCCTCGTATCGTACTTAGTGTAGATCTCGTGGGTGCCCTGTTTAATGAAAGGTGGCCGGCGATTGACCTTGGTTGCGTCGGGAAACTGATTTATAACCTGAGTATGGCCAGTGGTAGCCGCCACCGGAGGGTCGGCATGGAAGCTGTCAGTGTTAGCTGGACCTCCCCTTCGTAAAGGCTCATGGAACTCAGTCGGGGCCCTATCAGAACCCGAATTGATTGTCATAGATCTCCCGTGAGTCCGTGTTGGAGGAGGAGCGAACTGTGTCGTCGGTGTAGACACGACACGTTTAGGCTGGGCTGATGCGGGACTCTCGGTGGCTACGACGGCAGTTGAAACAGCAGGCCTCGCAGGTCGAGGCGGTGGTTTCATGGTGTGATTCGCCGGAATCCGGGGAGGTACGGGATCCATGATGGTCTGTGGTCGCGCCGGAAGAACCGGTCGGTCTTCCACCGGTGGAGGTGCCATAGGCGTTCTAATAGTTCCGTTGGCATCGTGATCCCGCCGTATGGTTGCAATTGTGTGGTGAACGGGAGGAGGGTCAAAGCCTGCGGGTAAAGTGTTGGTTCTCGATGCCGTCTTCTGAGGTGTCGGCCGTGCTGGCCGAGATGGAAGCACGGGCGGCTCGTCATTGTCGGGACTGCTACCACTATTGGGAGGGCTATTAAACGGCGAACGTTGCTCAGCAATCTGAGGAGACAATTCCAACTTAGGCGCATTCTCTATCAGCCTGGAAAGCCGGTTGGCTGGTTTTTCGGCACGATTTATAGGTGGAGGAATAGGCGGTGACGCTCTAGCCTCGCGCTCCCTTCTTAGCTCAGCAGACCTTCGCGGGGGAGGTGGTGAGGGTGGTTGATTAATAGCGGCGAGTCTAGGGGATCGTCCGGGCTCGAGTATTGGTGTGTGCGGTCGGCTAGGGATCTTGAATTGTCGAGGAGAGGAATTGATTGGTGTGATAGGAGATTTTGAAGGGTCGGGATTAAGAAGGGAATTCGTATCGCCTTGAAGGATGGGGAACGGTTTTCCTTTCGGCGGTGATTGCGGCGGCTCAATCAACACAGCAGGCGGCTTGATAGGTTTGGGGCTAAGCGGCGGAGGGGTTGCGATCTGGACAGATTGGTGATGAGCTGGCGTAGCTAAGAGGCTTGCTGGTTTCGGCTTTCCATTTTCCGGCGGTATATTCACACTTCGACTGGGTCTTGTATCTGGGATTGGAGGAGGGTTCGGGGATGGCGACTGGTTCCTCGTAGGCGGGGAAGTGTCTTGTACAGCTTGTATAGGACCCTTGCCCATATTCTCGAAATGAGATCTCAAGGAAGAGACCGGCCTCTGCCATGATGGTTAGTATCTAAACGACCCTCGGCTCTGCGTCGGGCGGGGGAGGGGGAAGCTTACCAGGGACGAGTCATCAGGCCTATCCTGACCGTTGGACTCCATGGTGTTGAAAGGCGGTGTCTATAAGACTACAAGGTGCCGGACCTCTTGCTTCCACCACATAACTAGCCGCGAGCGAGTATCCTGGAACCATCCAAGATGCGACCAGGTAACCCTCGAGATGCTAACCAGTTTGCGATGTAGCAGCTGTTTGTTGGTTCGTACTCAATTCAAATCCAAAGGTAATGGGTATCTAAGCCGAAAGGTCAGGCGGTAGTGTAGGTTCTACGATTCTGGTTGGGTAAGAAGGGCGATGCCTGTCACTGTCAGATCGAATGCTATTGGTATCAAGAAGGATGCCTCGGCTTGCTGATCGTATTCATGTTCTGGGACAGGGTCTTTGTCTGGTTGACTCCGGCATCAATGTCTATTCCAGTAGGCTGTCACCTAGAGCAATGGCGAAAATAATAGACCGAAGGGTCAAATAGGTAACGTGCATAAGACGATACAAAAGTTGGGTACTGGGGATTTGTTTAACATTAGATCCTTAGGTCTGTTACACCATTCTTGAGCATAAACGAGCGTTTTAATTTTGGGTTTTTGGCGAGAGTCGGTGATGACCATGACCCTGCATGAGAGGCCGAAACGTTCTAGTAGATGATCACTTTGCTTGTGCTGTCAGATTGCAGATCTTTATGGATATTGGATATTCCCGTATTGGCCTGTTAGCTCGTTGGCTTGAGCATTGAAATGCTGAAAGGCTATACCAGTAACAAATCCATAAATTGATACATGTACAGCTCCAGTTTGCTACATGCACGTACGTATCCGCACTACGTAATCTTTTTGTCTCTCTGTTGCAGTAAGTGCATGTAAGGTACGTGGGTACTTACGTACTCTGTGAATAAGGCAAATTAGGATAACCACATCACTAAAATCGAGATCCTGGGTAGCTGGAACAAACAGGCGCAGATGCCGGCGTGTTACATGTCATAAGATGGTGCCCCGGCTTGCCGGTACCGGGTATATTTTAGGTACATTTCACATTGTACCAAGTGCCCCCAGGACCCCCAAACAGCCCCCAACAAGCCCGGGCTTTCCATATCATTCGCCTAAAAAAAATAAGTGAACGTTAAACAGCTCGTTAGAATAGTGGTGCTCCTCAGAAGCTACCTACAGAGGGGCCGCGCCTAAATACTGCCAAGCCAAAGCGCTAAGAACGACGGGAGAGCTTGCAGGGTTGGATTCTTTTCCAATTCTGACCTGATAGATCGTACCACTTATATCCAATGCTATAATATTTTTACTTAGAGCTTTCCACGCCGAACCTACCTCACACTTATTCCTATTGCACTTTTACATCATCGCGAGATATTCAAGAGCCACATCAAGCACTTCATAGCTTCGGCATATACATATCCTCAAGATGAATACAGTAAGTGCCCTACGTAGAAGATTATATGCAGGACCTAGCTAGCGCTAACATTGTATATTTGTAGGTCAAATCATTCTGGTAGGTATACTCTCGGTGGCGCATAAGCCAAATCGGCATGCTTTTGATCGCTAACACTTACAATTAGGATGGGCTGGGGTTCCCTCTGTCTTGGTATGTACCAACGGTTCTCGGTTTGCGCCGCTGCGATTTCCTTCCAACATACTAATACGACATACAGCTGGTGGAGGAGCCTACTACTTTGCGAAGAAGAGCATCAACGCCGACAGAGCTGCACGGCTCGAAGAGAGCCGAAAAAAGAGGCAAATGATCGACTCCCTCGAATACTCGAGCAACGTCCCTAGTAAACCCCTATCCGCATCGACGATGGGGGGCACGGCGAATGGCAATGGCACTCCAGCCCGAACCGATACGGCCGGATCGCCAAGTCAAGAAGCGAGTAGTGATCCAGCTCCGACGCGGCATGCTCCAGCTACAGAAGGACAGCAAGTTGTAGAAAAGAGCAAGTACGAGAGTAGTGTGCCGTACAAAAGTCCGAAAGGTGACCGGTTCTCCTAGTCCTGGGTGAGGTCGACAGGTGATGGTGTATCTATATCTTACGATGAGAACGTTACGAGAGTCTGCATGTACAAAATTCATACCAAAAAGGTATACTTCGAGGAGAATGGATGAGAACCACACCACTCCTTAACTTCCGCTACGGAAGATAATGATAACATTTTAATGTCGAATCCATACAGCGGGTTTAATGGACTGGGGTATTAGAATGCGCCATTTGTACTTAATTAGCTACTGAGGACTGCTTAATTGAACCTATCTTTGAATAAGACGTATTGACAATGCTGAGCATTTATACAAGCAATGCATTGCTGATTTATATGTGTCCATTATGCCGACCATAATAGCTAGGTAAAAATGAAAGGTGAAGGATATCAAAGGGTTTCGTCAATATCATCGGCGCAGCTTTATGACGAACTTGTCCCATTTTAGAATAGCGCAAACCTTTGGGGGTGCAGGTGGCGGGAGTATTTAATTCGACACCTCTAGGTAGGCTTTCTTTCAGCCCATCCTGGCTGTCTGCAGGTACCTATTTACAGTGGCTCATGTAGCTAATCTACGGGGGCAAGTCATCCAATCGCGTCGACAGCCTTGCGCCTCTGGATTTCTTTAGTCTCCTCGAAATCTTTCTCAACACTCAACCAATTCCAGTCGTGAGCATGCGCTATAGCTCATCTTCAACCATCGTTTAATAATCATGGCCTCGCCACAGCTAGCAATAGCTAAAGTATCTTTCTCAGCTGTTCTTCTGCGCCCCGACCCGACATCATGCCCGCGCATCGAGATCGACGAGTTTCTTCAGCTGCTCGACGCGACCATCTCGCGATGCTCCCCACCCAACGTTCAGGTTTGAGCAACACAATCTTTTGAATATTGGTATCTTGTGCGACTGCTAAACGGTCGTCACATAGAAATGCAAGCAGTGGATATTGAAAAACCTGGTCCACTCACCAGCCAGAATCACCGCCCTAGGGAAATACCTAACAGCCCTCGCCAACTTCTACTCTCTGGACGTCGCTGCTACTAGACAAGCTCGCGAGACCTCTACGAAACGGAAACGGCTTCACATACTCTATATCCTTAGCGATGTAATTCATCACACTTACGTCCGGGATCGAAACCCCGGCTTCGCAGAGAAGATAGAACTAGCTCTTCCAGCCCTTATCCAAGCCGCAGCAGCTTTTTCGAACGCGCCAAAGCATTCCAAGAAGGTCCTGAACCTTGTAGACATCTGGGACGAGAAGGGATACTTTCCACCAGCCTTCATCCAAAAGCTTCGCACCACCATTCGAGAGGCGCCAGATATCGCCTCCAAAGCCCATGCGCCAGCTGATGGCACCCTGGCTTCAAGCGCGAAGTCGTCGAAGGATGCTCCGTTTATTATGCCAGCCATGCACGGTGATGCGACCGTGTTATGGTATGACTTGCCTGCTGCAAACTGGTTACCTGTTATTGAACCCAACTCAATACGGCCGATGAACCCGGACATGATCAAACCTCTAAAGTTTGCTGCAGGGCCTGCAGACAAGAGTCTAGTAAAGGCCGTTCAGGACTTGCTTGCCGACGTGGATCGTATATACAGGAAGGACCAGTACGAAGCCGGCCGGCCCACTACAGACATCGATCAACTTGGACAACGAGTAGTATTGGATGAGGTTACTAGGGAGGTTCTCGATGGAGAGACCTATTATGGCTGGTCCCGTGCTTTTTGCGAGAAGATGAAGCAGCGTCGCAAGAAGGCTAGCGGATCCGGCGATGACGACCGCGGCCGTAGCCGTAGCGTATCACACTCGCGGAGCTCATCCCGCAGCTCATCGCGACCCGCTTACAAGCGACGCCGCGTGTCTAGTTCCCGGAGCCTAAGCAGAAGCAGAAGCAGGAGTAGGAGCCGAAGTGACCGACGAAGTTATAGCAGGGAACGACGCAGGAGATCATATAGTAGTTCGAGGTCACCTTCAAGGGATCGACAGTATCGCCGTGATGCCTCGCGGTCGCCGAGACGAAGTCCCTCGGCACCATCCTATGACCCTCCTCGCTACGGCACCTCAAACGGGAAACAGCCAAGCTTCCCAGACCAGCCACTATCCCATAATCCTCAATATCCACAGTCTAACCCCGCGCCTCCTTTCCCACCATCCTTTCCCCCGATACCACCGGATCTGAGCCAGTTTATGGTGCCGCCTCCTCCGCCGCCGAACTATCAAGGGCAATGGCCACCTCCACCGCCCCCGCCGCCTGTAGGGGGCGTGCCACCCGGCATGCCACCGAATTGGCTCCAGGACATGGTACAAATGGGAGGATGGCCGGCGAACTCACCTCCCCCGCCACCACAACAACCCCCGTCCCAGTACGGCGGTAGCTTCCAACAGCAGGGGAGAGGTGGAAGGGGGAGAGGAGATTATCGCGGCTATGGGAATCGTGGAGGTTGGGATCATCGAGGACGTGGTTGGTGATATGGGGATATTCGTATTGGTCTCCTCAGGATCCTTTGCACAGAGGTGGCTTATATTAAGATCAGCCCCTATTTCTAGGATTTTAGTCCTAGAATTAGGATATCCGTGGCAGATCTCAGGGCGCACAAGAGATATATCTAAGTTATAAGACGTATAAGGGTAAATGGGCATGTATGATAAAGGAAAAGGAAGGCATTGATACGCCTAGTTCGGTACCTAGGCATGACTGCCAAATGCTACGGGCCAGTGCTCCCTTTCACAACAGCTAGTCCTTGAGATAACTAGTAAAGTAACATCTTCATTAAAAGAATCATGCTTTTTCTCATACCCTTATATTTGAAGAAGCCAACAAGGACTTTCTAAACACTGTTATTACCAGTGCCGCTCTTTCTCGTCTCCACTCGGTGTACTCTATGCTTATCCTTTACGACATGATACTGAAATTAACTGCATCTTCAACCTCACTACCATATCATCGATAGTCTATAATCACCAACGTAACATAGCCAGGTAGAATGATAGGATTCCCTCACAGGCGAGATTACCTTTTTCTTCTTGGTTCTTCTATTTTCTAATACGCCGTAGCTAGTACTTACTTAGTCTCTCAAAAGGGAAATTTTCTCGTGAAAAAAATAAAATCTAAAAAAGATTTGCTCGTTCACCGCTGGATTCGAACCAGCCGGCGTCCATATTTATATGGAAGCCCTCCAGACGCCGCAACGGTTACGCCAAGTGAACCTCCATGGATGCGAGGCATAATTTGGGGATGTCAATACGATTGCTTTGATCCCTATGTATAGGCATTATTATGAGAATTTTACCACCAGCTAGCTTTCATACATCAGTGTGAGGGCCTTCCAAACACTCAGATACTGTAACTGCCTATGCCAATTGGACTTATCCGGGGGGTATTCTTCAGTTTACGTTATTCGGCTTGTTTGATACCGACAAATATTTCGTAGGAAATCGCTCTGCCACCTAATATACAGCCACGGATACCTAATACGCGATACGCGCACAAAGGGGCCAACTAAGTCTCATACCTCCAATTACAAACGCAAGACCATATATCAAGCATGCTTTGACTCGTCACTTTTCACCTCTAACTGTCTTCATATCGTATCTCTTTTTTTCATTGCGTGCCTAACTAGCTAAGATGGCCCGTCCTTGGCGCTAGGGCGAGGACGAGGTCAAAGGGGGGCGAGATTGGGAAGAGTCTCGCAGGTATCTATCTACGTGCTATCTACTTTGGTTGGTTATGTGGTGGTGAACGTAGCAAAATAGTCCGGTGTGAGATATTATTTTCCACACCGGGACGTATGTTCCCGATTCAAATACCATCCTACGACGAACTCTACGTCAAGGACGTCGAGTGCGCCGAGATCTATCATTTATGGTTTGGCTCTTTTTCCATAAGCCAAACCATTTTTCCCATTAATTACCAGCATGTACAATGCTTGTCATGCGTAATCCGTTTTTTCCTCCTCTTTCTCATGGGTAAGGGGCTCCATATAGCAACACACTTATTGCACACCTGGATCCATAACTCCCCCTCTAATAATGCCGATGATGTAGCTGATGTGCTTGGTCCCTGCAACTTTCGCGGGCTATGATAAGGTGATGAGTTCTGGGTGTCGGTTTCACTTACGGCGGCGATCATCCGAGAGTACAGGGGTTGATTCAAATCTTTGCGTTATGTATTATTCTCGGACCAGGTGGTTTGATGCCATGTTTAGTTGCGTTCGATTCAAAAGGCATATGTTGTTCTCAAAGTCTGCTGGTCCTGAGGCTGCAGTTGGCTGAGGAACTGATCGAACTGAGGCATAATTTGCCGATAGATTCCAATTGCCTAAATCTGTTAGATATCTCCTTCTGCATCTTGGGCTGTTTTCACATCAATGCTTACCTTTTGGAAATCCTCATGGAGACCATTCTTGGTCTCGCTACGCAATTTTAGGTCTCTGTATCGGGCAATCGCCGTGAAGAAGTGCAACAGTGAATTCTCCATTGCCATAGGGTTCCTCTCGACAATGGCGGTGAAGCCTCGGAATGCGGTTGCTTTCTCGTCAGAAGGATCGACCTCATCCATGGAATTGAGGAACTCGTCAGCAAAGTTCGCCAGGTGAGGAGCTAGAAGTTCGCCATTGCCTAGCCCAAGGCGTCCCAAAGCGATTGCTGCATTCTCCGTAACCCCCTTAGGGATACCTGGATTAGTAATAATCTCAATAAAACGTTGGAAGAGCTCGGGCACGTAAGGAGCCATGTTGTTTTTATGCCGGATGGCAATTTCCCCAGTGGACCAGCAAGCATTATTTACCACCCCGAATCCGCTGTCAATGTCCTCGTCTAGTATACTATCCAGATCGAGTTGCTTCAGAAGAACCGAGAAGATGTTTGGCAGCGAGGGCTCCAACTGTCCAAATACATACTTTGCACAGTCTCCGAGAAGAGCGTACGCTGATTGCCGTACTTCGTCAGAAGGGTCCTCCATACAGAAAGTAAGAAGTTCAAAGAACGCCGGCTGTGACTCCTGAACAAGTTTGGAAGATTTTGCCGGATCGAGAGCCTGGATGATGGCACTGAGAAGATCCAAGCTCGTGACTAAAAAGTCTTTGTCCGGCGAGTCGAGACCTGGGTTGTTTGCTAGGGCGAGAGATGCTTCCAGGTTCTGGTGAATGATATTGACACAACGCCCAAATATCGGCTGCGCGTACGGAGTGAACGCATCATTCAGTGCCATCGCAACGTATGACAAGCACTCCAGTAATGGGAAGAGCTCTCGTGACTGGTCTGAAACCTTGGTCCATCTGTCAATAAGAGCTGGCATGAGCTCATCTACCAGATCTGATCGAGCTAGAACCGGTCCAATGTGTTCGGCAAGGGTCTGTACACAGTCGTATAGGATGAACATATTACGGTCCTTGTACTTTTTGAAGCACTGAACGTATTGCTTAATGATCGGGAGGCTGTAAGGCTCCAACCTCTTCCCAGCCTTCTCTTCGAGGTTAGCAAAAGCTGATGCGCCGGCCTCCTGGACCTTCTTGTTCCTGTCCAACATTTTGGTCAGAATGCCCTCCATCATTGGTTCAAAGTAAAGCTGCTTTTGATTAGGATCTGCCAAATCAGCAGCCCAGGAGGAATATCGGCCCAATGTCCAGCAGGTAATTTGCCGAACCACTGGCTCAGGGTCGTTTAGGAGAGATATCAGGTAAGGCACCAATTCAGGGAGATGGGGCGTGACAATGTCAAGACAACCCTCGGCAACAGCGCCCAAGGCAAGTACCGCCGCCTCTCGATATGGCCAGTCATCATGCTTAAGGTTCTTGGTGAGGTAGGGCAAAATAGACTCAAAGACGGGTCCTCGAAAGTCGCGAGCAAAAACATCGAGTGCGGCCGCAGAGCACTTCCGCAAGGTCCATCGCTCATCCGGGTTTGCGTCATCTCCATCCTCGAAATCTTCGATCTCACCCTCCTCAAGATCGTCGTCCATACTAGCCAGCTTCTCATATGCATTTCCATTTTGATCCGCGGCACCTTCTCCTCCTCCATTGGCTTGTCGCGCTGACGATTTCTTTGCGAATGACGGTTTAATATCCTTTTCAAGATCCTCCTCGTCCTCGTCATCAGATGCGCCTCCCAGAAGAGCGATATCCTCAGCACTGTAAACCATACACTCAAGAAGGACAGGTATAATCTTGGGGACGAATGGGCCCAAAGACTGCCATAGATGCTCGTGCTCTCCTATCGCAAGGAAGAACTCGGCGGCATCGCAGGCCAGGTCCTCGTCGTCGCTTTTCTGTTGGGTGAGGATATAATCAACAAGGCCGGGGAGATGAGGCTGGATCTTGTCGGGTCGAGTTTCAATGAGCTGGACAAACGCCCGGCATACTTGTCTTCGCACATCGTTGTTCGAGTCCGTCGCTAGAGCGAACAGATGCTGGAGCAGGTCGTCGATTGAGTTCAGCATGGCCTGTGACTTTCGAGGGGTGAAGACGTTGATGGCGGTCAAGGCCTGCGCGCGGACCTTGGGTAGCGAGCTCTTGGTGGCCTGGATCAATTTCGGGAGGATGAAGTTTAAGGGGCGCTCTCCATTCAGTTCGCGCTCCAACATCTTGGTGTTGTCTTCGCATATCTTGGCCATAGCTGCCATCGCACCCTCCTGCCCTTCGTTTGATATCTGACCAGACTCATTGCCAATCATGTTCAAAAGTTCCGGTAATAGTTCAGGCCAACTCATTATACCCCCTCGACGAATCATTTCAGTCGCAATATTCCCGGAATAGTTGCGGATCTGGGCGTTCTTGTCCTGCAAGCCCAGAGGAATTGCTATCTTGATGAGGCCAAGGCTGGTTTCGGGAATGGGAGTTTGCCGAGAACCAGCCTTGATGTTGTTCTTTAACATGATTGCGGCGGCGGACCGCACAAGGAAGTAATCCTGAACTGAACATTGCAGGCCACTCGGGGGAGTTTCGCTCGAGAACAGAAAGATCAGGTAGTTGTTGATGTCTGGAGAGGATTTCGCCTGCGTAAGCATCTGCAAAGGGAAAACTCGTGTTAGTTTGGAGTCTTGCAATACGTCGTTTAGGCTAAGATACAGCCATAATCACAACGTGTTGACATTGTGGAACGGGGGACAGCATCTCTTACAATCTCAGCCTGCTTCTGGGCGGCCTTGTCGAAACCGCTGAGAGAGTCCTTGAGGCATGCTGCCAGCGTGTTCAAGGACTCTTGCGACGGCTGCCACGCCATGGTGGGCGGTGGGCAGGAGGAAAGACAGGGAGAACAGTGATTCGGTATGCGTGCGCGATGGGAACCAAGGACCTGGTGTAAAGAGGCTGCAGATGCCAAGGATCTCGCGATAGTAAAAGGAGAGGAATCAGGTGTTGATTGTCAGTAGCATCGGCTCTGGAGATGGTGGATGGTGGGGTCTCAAGGTGATGGGGTGGTTAATATGAAAGCAGAGTAAGATAGGAAATAGCACAGAGTACCTATGTAAGGTAAACTGTGTATAAGGTGAGGTAGGGCGAACAGTGTCTCCCTCTTAAAAGTGATCTTTTGTCAGGATCGTCGTAATGGATTTAAGATGGCCAGATGACCTATGGGTTGATCAACTTGCTACTAGTTTCGCGAGGAGAGGCCGTGACCTTTCCAGTTACCACAAACCATGATTTGAAGGGCTTGGGATCCTCTTTAAGAAATGTGCAATGGTGGGGTCTTGGGGGTGTGCCGCCTTTGGTGTGGCAGTTTTTTTTACCTTTCCATCTCTACCTCTTTTAAGAAGTGTGAGGCGTTAGTGGATCAGCGACCTAGCACTTATCCATGTTAGCTAGTACAGTACCGACTATACCTACCTAAAAGAGGTGGGCAAGGGCCTAAAAGAGGCGGGCCAGGGTGGGCTTGCTAGTGGTAGAAAGGCACTAACACAGTGGACCTAGCACTCATAAGACAGCAAGGCAGGTACCTCCTTAGATAAATCAAGCTTGCAAGCTTGCTTAGGTCTCGAACTCGAGACTGAGGCCCCGCCACGACACAATTGTATGATATTTTTTTCTGGTGCACAACTCAAAAGACGCGATATTGTTACTCCGTAACGCGACTCTTCGCCATGTGCCAAGTCGATACGTGTGTATAGGTACCTACAACATCAACCTTCTTTCTACCTTCAAAATTCTGGTTTGTATCCTGTGTCCTAAAATAGATCAATGCAACGGGATTGATATTCTCTTGGCCTCATTTTACAGTGCCTATCTTAGCTACTGTTTCTGCACGGCAATGCAGGTGAGTAAAGGGGGTATCTTAGATGAGTTGTACGAACAGCTTCTATATATGTATAGAGGACAAGGAAAACGGCAGGCAGTCATTTATCCATACCAGTTCTTACACGACCAGACGCAGCTACCAAAGAGCATGTGGAATGAACATCTAAGCCATGACCGGAAGTCGTCCAGGCCTCTGTGTACGAACCGCCTTGTGTGCTGTCGTAAACTGTAAGACGCCAAGTCGGACCAGAATACGAAGCATGCACACGTATTAGCAAGAGCAGCTGCCCAAATACCATGCACGATAGACTCCTGTGGAACAAGAGTCCAATCTCCGGGTGATACCAGGTCAAACAACTTCGTTGAAGACAGTGTGAATGCAAGACAAAGGGTACAGTCAGTGGAGGTGGACGTTATATTGCATTGCAATCACTTCAGCCAGCCATGTATGACGCAGTAATTAGGTTAGAATCCCTACAGTGGCTTGAGGCGGGACGGCAGAATAGTGATGGAGATATAGTATAACGGAGGCATAGTATAACGAAAATACTAGGGTTTCGGTGTGAGACATGGCTGCCAGGTAGGTATATAATAGGCTACAGGTCTCAACTGCTTGAGCTAAGGAGGATATTCAGCTGGGTAACGAGATACACGTGGTAACTGAGTGACCTGACCTCAGTTTGTCACATATTCTTAAGCCACTTTGGAGGTTTGGCAGTAGACCGGACGCTGTGCAACACGGGAATCTCCACAGGAGATTATTTGACCCGCCAGCTCTGTAGGGAGCGAACGGCAGCTTGCTTGGACCCTGAGTTGGGTAGCCACGGTCCTATGAGGTTGTGTTGCACGTGTGATGGGAGGATCAAGGATCAAGACGTATGCAGATAACCGCCCCGGTTGCCGATTCAATGCAGCTCAGCCGCCGCCCTCAAGTAGACGTCCGTGAGAAGATCAGGTATAAGGCATGTTTGTTGAGTGGTATGCGATTCACGCCATGAATTAATAGCCAAGGTAAGTACGAGATGTAAAAGCTGACTAGGTTATAATACAGCTACGGAGAGATTGATAAGATTACGATGTGGACACTTGGGGTAGATACCTTCCAAGGTTATTACCTAGGCGAAGACTTCAGCTGATAAGGGTGACTTGGCATTTATGTACAACTAACAAAATATTGATACTGAACCTGATAATAGAGGAGTGGAGGTTGATTAAAAACATGACATCAATCTCCTTCACAGTAACAGCATTACAGCCTTGTAATCACATCAAGTTCAACAAGCTCGATGGCCTCTCTTCGTACTGGAGTTGGTGGACAAAAATTTCTTCCCAATATTCTACAGCTCATGGCGAAATACCGTGACTACAGGACTAACCTATGTATCCTTCACTCTATGTGGCAGCAGTACTCCATAACCTTGATCCCTCTGTCTATCGCCTCAATACTCGTAGGTAACAGGTATAGTTCCACGAGGTAGAATCAATGTGTAACCAACTATCCCAACGTATCAAATTTGTTACTCGATGAGGGCTGACAAATTGTGAAGGCTTCGTATACTAGTGGGTCCCATGTGAATGTTTGAGGAGTTCACGTGCTTCTGAGGGTATGCGCAAACAACATCCCCGTTCCTGCTACGTAGGTTGACAACAGATTCCATGTGCCTCTACTCCGGTATCCTGCAGATGGAAGGGAGGTGTAACCCAAACCCAGCTCTTTAGCTCGGTATTTATATGCTGCAAGCGGGTAGAGAGCATCATGAACTACCCGTCCCGTTAGGCAGCACTTTAGGGGTCTTGATAACACCCTGGAGCTTGTCGAGTGTGACCTCGACGACCTTCTTGAAAGCTTCCATCTCTTCTTCTACCGTCCCGCCAAGCCCGGTGTTAGCAAAGCTGATAGAATTTCCCACATACACGGGCATCTGCGTTTTCTTTGCTAAGATCTTGGCCAGCCTAGCGGTGAATTCTAGTGTGGCTTCAACGGAGTAAATTGTCGTTGCCAGCGGTTGACTTGGATCATATTTCTGCAATGACTTTAGTAAGGCTCAAAAAAAAGTTAAGGTACCTGGCCTTAGGATACATACATTAGGCAAGGCATAGACGAACGAACCCATCGGAGCAGCTTGCTCTCCTTCGTCTGCAGCCATAGTCGTGAGGAACAGTAATATGACCTTCGACTTGATGGTTAACCGTAAGTGGACCTTGGTATCCAATGACCGTGGTAAAAGAAACGACAGTTGAACGGGTTCGCTGATTGTCTCTTCCATCGTTAATGTACTCCTGCCCAGATGTGGTGGTAATTGCCTTTCGGAAATTCTATTGCAGATGGTTGAGCACTGTAGAATTCACGTTTAAGTGTTATTGAGAGCTGAAGCTATAGGCTATGAAGTCCCTAAGACCTGGTGGTTGTACAGGGCTGATAGAGAGTGTAGAGCCCCACAGTTAGCACCATTGCGGCTACGTATCGCACTAACCCGTCAACACCCGCGTCGCCTGCAGCTTCACGTTTTCATATAACGGGATAACTTTGCGGAGTAACCTCTAGAATTCCTCGCCTAATACCTAATGTTCTCGTTGTTCTGCATTACGCGTACTGAGAGCTCCATCTCATAATCATGCGACTTGTGCGAATATAACGGATTGGTTTTATGCGAAGCATGATGTGCTAGGGCTGGGGACTGCTTGTTTTCTTTCATCGCCCTCAACTTGTATGCCCCCTCCCTCCGGAGATATCAATCATTAGAAAACGCCCCACCATTAATGACGAATTCAGATTTCTAATTCCAGTTCGAAGATTACTTGAGACTACTCTCATTTTTTCCCTTTTTTCTGCTCAGTTTTCGTGAGTCAGACCACCGTCAATATGGAGGTGGAGGACGGAACTCATGGTGATGGCGAGGATGGTTACAGGTGGAACGGCGTCGAGGAAGCAATCGAAGACCCAGAAGAGATTAGAGTCCTGTTCTGCGCTCTTGATTCGTTTAGGTAAGCAAGCACTGCTAGGTCGTCGAGGTGTTGAATTGAGCAAATATACATCAAACATCCATGAGGGGGCGCGATTTTGTTTTCATATCACACATTTCCAGATATCACACACCTACGTCGTCACATACCTAAGTGCTCATTTGTAAATCAATATCACACACTAACTGACCAAACACAGGGGGTATGCAAAGGCGGCGCATCTCCATTGCACCCATCTACGCAGGCAAGCGTTCTACGCGCTCCCCCAGGCACATTGGCAATTGCTGGCTCAACCGCCCTTCTCATACCTAGATGTGTTGAATCGAGTAGACGATGCAATCGCATCGAATGCGGAACTTTGCCGCGTCATCCTCAAGTGCGGCCTACGGTCCTTTGCTGCGGTCGAAGCTGCTCCTGACCAGGAGATTACAATGCCCGAGGAATGGACCGGTGTTGCCAAATACAACGATGTGGACAAGGCTAGAAGTACTGTTCGTCAATTTTACCGTGATTGGTCTGCCGAGGGCGCCGTGGAGCGTGATGCCTGCTACGGGCCTATCTACCGTGCGCTCGATGCTGAGAAGGCTAGATATCCTGACAGACAGCCATTGAAAGTTCTGGTACCAGGAGCCGGATTAGGACGCTTGGTATTCGACCTCTGCCGATTAGGCTACCATACCGAGGGCAACGAGATATCTTACCACCAACTACTCGGATCGTCGTATATCCTTAATGCTACTGAAAGGGCTGGTCAACACACCATATACCCGTGGATCCACTCCTTCTCTAACCACCGCAGCCGAGAGAATCAGTTCAGGTCTTACAAGATCCCAGACATTCACCCCCAGACCACACTCTTAGAGACGCAAGGAATTGGATCGATGCAGATGTGTGCCGCAGATTTCCTATGTCTCTATGAGGACGAGGAACACAAGGATGCGTACGATGCTGTGGCTGCTGTCTTCTTCCTAGACACGGCGCCGAACCTGATCCGTTACCTCCAGGTTATTAGAAGCTGTCTGAAACCCGGTGGTATCCTCATTAATGTCGGCCCGCTCCTCTGGCACTTTGAGAACCACGTCCCTAGTCACAACGGCTATGATGGAGACGGTGATGACGATCAGGACCAGACCATGGGCATTGCGGATCCCGGAAGCTTCGAGCTTACTGACGACGAAGTCGTCGCACTGGTCGAGAAGATGGGTTTTGTCGTAGAAAAGCGAGAGGGAGGTCTGCGCGCCCCTTATGTACAGGATGACCTGAGCATGCTGCAGACGGTATATAATGCAAGCCATTGGGTCGCGCGAAAACCCGAGGGCGAGTTCACGGCTGTGATCTGAAGTAGATATGCATTGGGGTAGGTTACGGGGGCACATCGCATCACATCTGGAGTTAGGAGGGTTGTCTTTTGCCGATACCACTTTGCGCGCCTTTGTGCACGAGTAACGAAGTTGGCTGTATCTACCTACTTGAGAACTTGTACCTTACACCAAGACATAGTGTATTGAATGAGAACATATCAGCTCAAATTGAGAGCTCAAACTTATGATTTTAGACCCGTGATATTATACATAAAAGCTTGCTCATTGAAATCTCCTGTATTAAATTGATGTATATATCATAGCTTCGGCTTCTCAACCCCGGCCTCATGTAATTGACCATGACTCCACACCGCGCCGCCGTCAATCTCTATGGCGGCACCGTTGACGTGCGAACCCGCCCGACTCGACAGGTACACGACCACACCCGCGATGTCCTCGGGCCGTCCCAGCCGCTTCGCCGGGTTGCCCGCGGCGTGTTTCTCGAGGCCGCCCGTCATCTCCAGCAGGCCCGTCGCCATCTTCGTCGGGAAGAACCCCGGACAGATGGAATTAACCAGGATGTGCCTAGGCCCGAGCTCGACGGCCAGGTTGCGGCCCAGGTGGATCGCGGCGGCCTTGCTGGCGCTGTACGCGTACGTGCCCTGCTTTCCCAGCGTGCCAACACCGATACCCGCAACCGACGCCGTGATGATGATGCGGCTGGGGTCGTCGACCGTCGCGCGCCTCTGCAGTAAGGGGGCGAACTGCTGCGCGCACAGGAACACGCTCTTCACGTTCAGGTCCATGACCTTCTGGAACGCCGCGTCCGGGTGCGTGTCGAAGGCCTCGCCCCACGTGGCACCCGCGTTCGCGAACAGGATGTCCACGTGCGAGGTGTGCTTCTTCACCTGCTCAACGAGCGACTTGATGCCCTCGAACTTGCTGCTGTCGGCCGGCAGGGAGATGGCGCGCGCGCCCGGTGACAGGTTCGGCAGGGCGTTGAGCTGCGCGACGGCCTTGTCGCAGGCGGCGGCTTTGCGCGACGTGATGAATACTTGCGAGCACCCGGCTTGGAGGAAGCTGTGTTTTTGCGGTTTGTTAGCCTATAGTTCTTGTTCTTGTTCTTGTTTTTCTAGCTACTCAGGTAGGTAGCTGGTAGATGAACTACTTTGATACGGGAAGACGCAATTGTTTCGTTGGCCGGGAGAAATTGGCTAGGGAAAAATAGAGCAATGGGAAACTCACGCCGAAGCTGCGTTAAGACCAAGGCCCCTCGAGCCGCCGGTCACGACGGCAACCTTGCCCTTGAGGGAGAAGAGCGACGGGTAGTCGTGGATAGCTGTTTCGTCGGCCATGGTGTACGGTGTCTGGTTCAAGAGATTGGGGTGAGGTAAGATTGGTTCTACAAGATGATTAGGAGAGAGGACGACAAGTAATATAATATGAACGGTAAGAAAATCAGAAACTCCGCTAAAAAGCAATTCGAGTCAATGCTAGAGGACGATGTTTGAACAAAGGGGGCATGTCTTATTATTATCGATAGAAGATGTAGGCCGAGGAGCTACTTGACGTAGGATTGAGGGGACTTGCCGAGGTACATCCCCTTTAGTCATGGCGCTGTTACCACTGCCAAGAGATTCGCCTGGACATACAAGATCTCTTACTCCCGTTGCACATTATATCTGTTCCGGTAGGTGACTAAATTACTCGAGGCTTGTTTTATCACTTTTTGAGGTTTTAAGTTCAGACAGATCGTTAAGTGTAAAGTTTGTTATGTTCGTGTCTCATAAGGCGATGCTTGTTGAGCCTCTGGTCTAGCTAGTACAGCTGGCTACTCAAATGGGCATCTATCTATCTAGACACCTTGGTGTTTTATCGCCTATCCAGCATCATCATAGTCTACCGCAATATCATCCTCGTCGTAGACCTCTCTATCTCCGTCATCGCTGGAATAGTATTCACCATATCCAAACTCATCGTCATCCTCCGCATCCCTATCTGCTTCGTCAAGACTGTCAATAACATCGTCTTCATCCCAAGGATTATCGACTAATGGTGTTTCTTCGTTATCAGGCAACTCGCCATTGTTGCCTACGATAGCCCCCGAATCTTCGGTGACCAAGTCGTCAGCGCCCGGCTTTGCTACTGTTCCGTCTGCGGTTGACCTATTCTGCTTATCCTCAACTTGCTTCGGCCGGGGTCTGCGCATTCGAGTATCGACTTCCTCCATTGGGCGTAGAAACGGCTCGATGGTCAAACCGAGGTTCTTTTCCGCCTCGTCAGGCCACTGTTGGATCCTCTCCCTGAGGAAGGAGTTGTACAAGTGACCTGGCTTCTGCGGATTGTCGTCGTCCAAGCCCATCCGTCCCCTTTTGATAGCAATCATCTTCACCTTCATGACCATCTTGACCTTGGCCCACGTGCCTCTATGGTACCAACCGGAGTCATTGAGGTCGCAATCGCCTCTCTTAGGAGCATTGTCGAGTATCTCGCGTACAAAGGGGTCAGTGATGTCGCAGACCTGCCAGAATTTCCCGTCTGTCGAATAGCGCTCGCCGTCCCAAAGGTGGCTGTCGGTATTCCCTGTCTTGGCCTTTTTGACCTGTTCTTTTCTAACAAGCTCCCACGGCACTTTCTTCGTCCCGACTATGTTTCTCTCCAGCTTAAACGCCAAGGTCTGGTACATCTTGAACTTGGGGTCGACGCGGGGATCGATGCCGTACTTGACAAAAGCGTCTCTCCACGGGCCACCCCTGAACTGATAGCCGACAAGCTGGAGAGCAATTCTAAGCATAGAATCAGCATAATTGCCCGTGACGCTGTTGATGATAGCACGACGCGTCCAGATGGGTCTTTCTTCCATCAGTGCATGAAGCTGTTTCAGTAACTCTTCCGGTATCTCGATAGTCGGTTCCCTACGCGCTTTCGTGGGTACAGGTGAGTGGTTGTGGTTTATAAAATGACCGTAGGAGTGCTTTTTTCTGCCTTGAATGTTAATCAACCTTTTATCGGCTCCCTCTCCTCCAATCTTGATGTTCGGATTCTGTTCATAGTTGTAGTTGAAGCCGATCACCTTGTCTGTGAAGTGCGGTGGAGGTATGATTTCTTGGCCGGGGTCTGTAGCCACACCCGACGTAAATCTGACTTCTCGCAGTTTTGAGACTGAAGTACGGATCAGTAAGGAAAATGAAAACCGACGGACTAGGTTGAGGGTCCTTACCCTGCATTGGGAGTAGATGCTCCGCAATGTTTGTTAAGAACGATGAGCTTGTGTTGGCGAATTGGAAGTCGGCCAATCCTCTATATCGGTGGGTGTCCTGAACACCCCCAACAGCTTCTATCTGGTAGTCGTCGACATTGTCCTGCATCTTCCGAAGGATAGACTTGGGCGTGTCACGTCGGCTCACAGAGCTAACTTCATCGGTTCCAGTGATGGTTACCCCGTCAGGGACGTGAAAATCGCCAACATAGGGCTCATTGCTACCGCGCTTCCGTTTCCTTCCCGTCCTCTTGGGGACAGTGATCTTCAGTAGGACGTTATTGGTGGAAGCAAGATGCGATACGATAGGCTTCGATGTGGGGTTATCAGGTCTAAACCATAAAGGCACTGAACTGGGCTCTGAGGTATCGACAACAAGCTGAGGATATAATTAGCTAGTGATTCTAGTATCGCATATGAAAATGAGACACTAATACCTACTTTCTGAAAGTCAGGGTCTGGCCCAAATGTAGCTAATCCCTTGTCAAGATTCACTACAACAGCAGGGTGCTCTATAGCAACTATTTTCCTGTCAGGGATCTCGAAGATAGGGGCATCCGCCTGATCATTGTCGTCGTATGGGCTCTCAGGACGAGATGTATCTCCGTCTTCCATCATGATTGGCAAGGGATGGAAGGCGAGAGTGAATCTAAGTCGTGGCTTGGGAAAATATAAGAACCCGACTTAGTGAGGTTTATGACATGCCCTCATGAAACGTATCGAAGTTCTTTCTGGCGGAGTTTAGAAATGTTATGTTTGTTCCTAGCTTCTAGATCGAGCGATGCTTGAGCGATGCTCGAACGATGCTCAAGAGTGTGCAATCCCGATAGACGAGATAAAGTTGTGCAAGAAAAAAAGTGTGCCGCAGCTGCTTATCGCCATCAAAGGCTGCACGGACCATTTTTGGTTTGTACATGCATTATTAGAGATCGATTATAATTTCACCTTATTTCCTGCTTGAGGCCAGTCTCATGAAGCTATTCTGGAATTGGTGAAGAAATAATACAGTGCGAATTATAGTGCCAGCAATTAGATGCAAGCCTATGTCGCAAACACAAATATTCGAGTAGTACAGTATTAGTGAGGCATGATACACGGTATAACGATCCCCTGAGATGTATCGGTATGGATGTGCCGCAATTAATTTCTTGCACTACCGCACCTGCATCTTGCGTTAGACAAAATTAGTAACAGGTTTCGGCACAATGAAATAAAACAATCCATATCAGATGACAAGACAAAGAAGCGGACCTTTTACCCGCATAATATGTGTCGAGTTAGAAGAATGACATACGATTAATCAGTATATGCGCCAAGGGGTGCAGGACTACCTAGTAGGTACCTATGCAATCTGAACTCTGCAGGGTGGCTTCATTGTTACTTAGCAGCTCACGAGACATCCATTAATACCCCTCTGCCCCGCCGACTAAATCTTGATTCGACGCGGCTCTGCAGCACTAGTCCACAAGTCATTATCCAAACAAACTCGAAGTACCAGCCCCAGTTGCCCAGTTGCCAGCCTAGGGACCGTTGGCCGGCAGCCACCACTGGGGACCAAGGCACCTAGGGCACCTTGCACAAACACGCGGTGAATGCACAATACACGTTCCTATATCCCACATATAGGCCCCCAAGCGACTAAGCAGCCCCAAGGACCAAGGTCTAAAGGTCCAAAGAGCCAAGCGACCTGAAGCGACCTGCATCGCATCGACTAAACTACGTCTCCTAGGTACCTATTACTTTCCAACTTCGGATATTCTTTGGATGGACACCTTTTCAATATCACAGCTTCAGACGAACTTTACTCCGTCACCAACAAATTCCTTATTGGGGGTGATTGTTGCTTGCTGTTGTAGAGCTATACCCTGTACGTATGAGATAGGGTATCCCCATCACTGACAGTGGCTGGTTGGTGATTAAGTTAGGTACCTATAGGTACATCTACGCATGCCGTCCCCTTGGAAGTCGGCCCTGCGAGGTGACCGGAGTCCCTAAACTAAACCCGCCAGCCCGCCTAATAGCAAGTGCTTCTCCACCCTTTCACAACGGCACAACGACAACTTCAAACTTCATGTTCATATCAGGATTTAGGTCCAAAGATCAATCATTTCGTCTCCTCAAAGCCAAGAGGCTCAATTAGAGCTATCTTTGCATGGACTCTACTTCTTAATTCCCTGCTTCTTACGACTTCTTACTTTACTAACCTAGCCTTTGCGACAGCCGCAGTCCGCAACCGCAAACCGCACTGTTACGCCCGAACTATTCCTGAACTTTCTCTGAGCCCCGAATCAGACGGTGAATGCACGACGTAATTCCTCGATATCAAGCACTCGTATTCAAATCCTGATATTAAACGAAACCCTACGATTGGTACAGACGACGGAAATCCGCGCGTTTATCAACATCAGTCCAAACAGCCTATCACTCCCATTCCAGACGAGTCCCTAAAGGAGGCGAGCGAGTCGGGTGTCCCCACCCCGCCATATCCTCGTAGGGCTGTGATCTCGCAGAGATGAAGCGCTTTAGCAGAGCCGTATGCTTTACCCCCACGAGATAATCGGGCTACTTGTTATTCTTGTTCTTTAAATTCTTCAAGTGCTGTGTTGCTAACCAATGACTACACAACAGCTCTCGAGAGGGAAAAGTGATAGCAAGTCCTCTAAGAAGAATAAGGACTCTAAGGACGGCACTGCTTCACCCTCCTCCAGTGGTTCCCGAGAGACGCAATCACCTGTATTGACTCCCACTTCATCTACGTCGACTCTCAACGACATCAGAAACAAACCACTACCCCCCAACAATGCTGGAACACACGGCGGTGATCATAGCGGCTCTGCTTTGCAAGGTCAGGCTAGTCAGGCACCAGGTCAAGGCAGTGTTCCCGATAGGTTTGGCAATTTGGGACAGCAGTCGCCTAACGGCGCTGCCACTCCTCGACATGGCGGCACCTTGCCGCCGACTGTGGTCATTAGCCCGAGTGCTCCAGTACGCTATCTCCTTTCCACTATTCCTACGAGGATATAGGCTAATGTTGTGCCATTTATAGCACATTCCACCCCCTGGCGCCGCCGAAACTATGCCGCACGATCTAGCTCCGCCCAAGGCTGGCCAGAAGTCGTTGATGTTCGACCGTCTCCACCAGACGCCGAAAGATGTCCCCGAAGGTATCAGAACGCCTAAGCGACAGCACTCGTCGCGATTTGATATCTCGGCGCACCGAGAGCTCGAGAAGCTCCCCGGGTTCCACGAGGTACCCCCTAATCGACGACAGGAGCTCTTCATGCAGAAGATTGACCAGTGCAATGTCATTTTCGACTTTAATGATGCTAGTGCCGACATGAAGTCCAAAGAGATCAAGCGTCTGGCTCTGCATGAGCTGCTTGACTATGTGGCGAATAATCGCCAAGTCATCACGGAACCGATGTACCCTCGAGTCGTAGAAATGTTTGCCAAAAACCTATTCCGCCCGATTCCTCCACCCATGAATCCCCAAGGAGAAGCTTTCGATCCGGAGGAGGATGAGCCCGTACTTGAAGTTGCCTGGCCCCATATCCAGGTCGTATACGAGTTCTTTTTGAGATTTATTGAGAGCCAAGACTTTAACACAAACATCGCTAAAGCGTATATCGATCACAGCTTTGTGCTTCAACTTCTGGAACTTTTTGACTCGGAAGATCCTCGCGAGAGGGATTTCCTGAAGACTACCCTGCATCGGATTTACGGGAAATTTCTGAATCTCCGTTCCTTCATCAGACGCTCTATCAATAACGTCTTCTTCCAATTCACGTACGAAACTGAGAGATTCAATGGAGTTGCCGAGCTGCTCGAGATTCTAGGATCCATTATTAACGGATTCGCTCTGCCCCTCAAGGAGGAACACAAACTCTTTTTGACGAGAGTGTTGCTCCCTCTGCACAAAGTCAAGAGCCTGAGTATGTATCACCCTCAGCTTGCGTATTGTATCGTCCAGTTCCTCGAGAAAGACGCGTCCCTCACTGAGGATGTCGTCCTTGGCCTCCTTCGATATTGGCCAAAGGTCAATAGTACCAAGGAGGTTATGTATCTCAACGAGGTTGAAGACATTTTCGAGGTAATGGATCCTGCGGAGTTCGCCAAGGTTCAAGAGCCTCTCTTTCACCAACTCGCCAAATCGGTCGCGAGCCCTCATTTTCAGGTTGCGGAACGAGCGTTGTATTTCTGGAACAACGAGTACTTCTGTAACCTTGTGAGCGACAACGTCGAGATTATCCTTCCCATCATGTTTGCACCACTGTATGAGAATTCTAAGGGACACTGGAACAGGTAAGAAATTTCAGCCAAATTATCGCTTCTCCTGGCTAACAATAGGGGTTAGGACAATCCATGGGATGGTTTACAACGCGATGAAGCTCTTTATGGAGATTAATCCACAGCTTTTCGACGATTGCTCTCACGAGTATACTGAGCAGCAAAACAATGCTGGAGCAAGAGAAGCTCTTCGTGAGAGAAAATGGGCTGCGATTACTGAGCAAGCAAATAAAAGGAAGCCAAACGGCTCCGCCGGACCGGCACCGAAAGAACTGAGCATCCTTCCGCGTGTGGAGGAGGCTGATTCGGTCACTGAGGACAACCAGAAGAGGTTAGATTCGCTTAAGCTGCAGGATGCTGACCGTGGTAACCGCCGCCCGAACACCCACGAACGACAGAACTCAGCTGCCTCGGCTAGAAGCCAGCGGTGATTCTTGGTTCGTTTTCCCTTAACACACCTTCAATGGGAGGTACTTCTTTAGTGGTGTCCGGCCACTGTGACGAATAGACTTTGTAAGCGATGATGACCTGGTTTACACAAACCTTCCAAAATTCTCCTTCGAACCATAAATTTCCTCAGCTCATTCTCCATCCATCGAACCGCAACCCTTTTGACCGGGCTTCGATTGTTCTCGGTTTAGGCCATTGTCTCTGCATGGTGTGGCCTAGATTCAATTGCAGATGGACTGGTGAATTTTCTTCGACGAAACCATCTAACGATAAGACTCTTTCCCCGGAGTTGGGATCCTTAAGTCTATACAACTTCGGGAAACCAGGCTTATGCTAGGTGTTTCATTTCCCGTACATACTTGACGGCTCGGCATGTTGTTCAATTTCATCTTCCATTGAGCACCTGCAAAAGGTGGTTGGGGTTGGTAGGTCGTTTCACATGAAGCCGTACCAACCCCTAGTGATAAGAGTCAACTAAAATGGCGGATGATTCATTGCAAAGAAAATAAAGATCTCGAGGGAATAAAACCAATGTGAGGAGGCATGATGACAAAGTGCCGGATGCCAGAAGGGATGGATAGGAGTCGAAATGGGTCGGGAAAGGTCTACCAGCCCTTCTCGATGTATGGTTTTTTGTCTGTCGAATGGCAGGACTTTGACGAGTCAAAATTTTTGACCGGCGTCGACAGGGAATCAAAGGGCAATGAGATGACAGGCACACGGGTTTACTTTGCAAACGATAATACAACCTTGATAGACCTCTTCTTGTTCATGTCGGTGTTTTTGTTCTTTCCTTTTTTCCTTTTACGACTCTTTCAAAAAGCTATTGTTGAATGTTTCTAGGAGATGGTAGCTGATGCTGATGATATTATTTTGTGAATGAAGATGTCACCGATGACTAAGACACTGAGAGAAGGAGAAAAAGTGAGAAGCACCAATATATTGTGAGAGGCTGATAAGGTTCGAGACGTCAGCCAAGTATATTGTTCTACTTCGTTGAGTAGGATTATTGCTTGTTGAATAGCATACAGAATCACGATGTGGAGTATGCCACGGGGATGGCTTTGAGACCGATTGTATGATACTAATTGAGTAAGAAATAGAGGTAGTTTTGTTTCTTTACTTAGGTGCTAATAGATTACCTGGGGGGTCGCTTTTATACTGGTTGTATTGTCAATGAAGTGAGCCATGAATATCGGCAGGCATAGCTGGAGTACTTTATTTTTATGAAGCATTTCAGCAACTAGATAGTTTATCTTCGTTGATAAAATATTTGATTTTTTACTTCAAACAAGGCTTTGGCTTTGCTGCTAGGGTCTTTGGTATCTACCTACCCTTTTTTTCTTCTTCCGTCACCCTACTGAGCTTACTCTTCCACGTATCCAAGAGCCTGCCCCATCTTGACCTTCTGCCCCTTGTCAACAGCCCAGGTAAAGCCGCCCCTGGCGCCGGGATTGTTGCCGGTGACAGGCGCCTCGAAGACGAGCACAATGGTGGAGCCGAGCTTGAAGCCGCCCATCTCGTCGCCGCGGCGCAGCGCGTGGCCGCCCAGCACCCCGGAGGCCGACGCGTACGTGGCCTCGGCGAAGCCGGAATAGGGCTCGCCGCGGGCAGCGGCTGCTTCGGCGGCGCGGTCCGCCGCCGTGTCAGTTAGTAGTGAGTTGGTGCGCAGCTCGCGGTCGAAATTGACCATGATGGATCCGACGTTAGTCGCGCCCACGGGGACAAAACTAAAAAAGCCCCAGCGCCAGCGGCCCAGCAGCACGACACGCTCGTTCAGCGTGAAGAGCCCGGGGAGCGTGCGCTGCAGGTACGGCGACACCGAGTACAGCTCGCCAGCGAAGTGGCGGCGGCGCTCGACGACCCAGTTGGCCGGCGAGTGGAAGCGGTGGTAGTCGCCGGGGGCCAGGTACACGACGGCGTAGTACAGCGCCGTGCGGTCGTCGGGCGACAGCAGGTCGTACCAGGGCCGCTCGCCCAGAGAT
>JAOXNQ010000003.1:1592405-1633840 GCA_028571165.1 Hypoxylon perforatum
CCATCGAGACCGACATGAACCTCTAACGCGACGGCGTCGTCGTCTTGTCCTCGAGGTCCCGCGCGTTCAGGCCGCCCTTCTTGTCGTCCGGCCCCGACAGCAGGTTCGGCAGCGTGTACGAGATGCCGTTGACGCGCGCGAACTCCTCGTCCGAGTTCACGAGCTCCCCGTCGCTGTCCTGGGTCTGGGCTGCCGCGCGCCCGGTCTCCGTCGACTGGTCGATCGGCTCCTGCGTCTCGCCGTCGCCGGAGAGGCTGGGCGTCGGCGTGTTCTTGCCGAGGAGCGCGTCGATGGTGTATGTCATGCCCTTGACCTGCTCGATGTCGTTGCCCTCGATCTTGCCGTACTGCAATACGCGCCCATCGGCGGGCGACAGTAGCGAGTTCGGGTTGGCGTCTAGCGGCCGCACACCGGGCTTCAGCGTGCGGTAGAAGAAGGCCGAGAGGTTGGGATATACGCGAAGGTCGGGCTCGGACACTTCGTCTAGGTTCACGCCGAAGATGTACGAGTATAGTTTAAAGCCGGGGATGCGCAGGTAGTACGGGATCGTGAGTTCGTTGAACTTGCCCCATAACCTCGACATGGCCTTCAGGGGCAGCGTCGACATGACTCGGACTTGCCTAGGAAGAAGGGTTAGCCGTCTACATAACGAGCTGGTAGCATATGCGAGGTATACCATGGTCCATCTGGTCGTATGCGCGGCCGTCTCTTTGGGCGGCCGCTCTCGAATTCTGATGCTTCCTGCTCGATCCTTTCCTTCTCTCGCGCTTGGGTCTTATAAAACTGGACGAAGCCAAGGAACCCAATTCCTAAACCCACAGGTATAGGATACCATCGCACCTTCGTATCTTTCAGCGCGCTGCGTAATCTCGACCCGAATCGCTCGTTATTTTGCCATCTTTGTGATGATCGGTGGAAGGACGCTCTCGGTGTAGTGTTGAAGTGTCTACTCGATTGCCGAGTTGCGGCTGTGTAGGTTTGTCGTAGCATATTTGGCGCATACGGGTGCCCTCGGACCGGTGCCGAGTATAGGCTGGCCATTGACATATCTCGTGGTCTTAGACTTTAAGACTTTAAGGTTCTGGGTGCATGGAGTAGAGACATCTAAAATTTAAAAGACTAGACTGTGGACACACTAGTTGATATGATCTGTAATTTGGCGCATATATAAGACGAAACAGATTACTTGAAGACAATTTCATTCGTTAATTGAAAGATCATTAGCATAAGAGAAGAAAGTACGTCGGTATACCTCAGGAGAGGAGTTTGACGAGCTGAATCTATTCTCGAACAAGAATTGGATAAACTGATAGTGAATCTAGGCGCTATAAGGAACCGGACCCTCGATGACGCACAGCCTGTGGAGCTGAGCTATCCCTTTTCAGCTCAAGAATTAAGGCGGTGGCTGCTGGCAAATTGGGGTTTATCGTCCCGCCGCCTGTTGCGTACCTAGGTACCTACCTGTACCAGCTAACTGGGCTATCAGGTACGTACCGAAGTTCACTGGCGCAACGTGGACATTATTTACCCAAGCCAACAGGGCTAAACTTTACCTAGCTACAGCATCTACTAGAAGCATTTACCTAAGCAAGATGTGACAGCATCTAATGTTCCATGTGGCCGTTTGACTTGACAACGACCGTTAACTTGCAACAATCTTCACGATTACGTTCATGTCCACGTTCCCTCCTTTTTGTTGTTAAAGCCCAGCCTTTTTTCCTGTCCTTTTAGGCTTGAGGTTTCTTTTTAATTAATTCCTCTCACTCTTTCTCTGGCTGTCGTTATAGAAAACGAACATTCAAGCTACGTGTACTCTTGCGGGAAATCGGGATTGATATTCCTCGGCTTCTTTTGCCAGATGCTTCCCACTATTTCTTGAGTCATGATCTACCTTTCCTGGCAAATGCGCAACCGTTTCTAGAATTCCCTGTTGACGCTCTATCTTTGCATTGCGTCCCTCGGTTTCTCTGCCCTCCGAGTCGGTAGTCGATCACGATGGCGTCCGAACAGCCCGGCCCGGCTGCCTCTCCGGCTAGCGCTGACTCGACGACATTCACCTTACAAATCGTATCACCGTCCGCCGGTATACCGCAGCCTCTAGCAATACAGGCAGTTCCCGTCGATGCCACCGTTAAGCAGCTGAAGGAGCGGATTCGAAATGTTATCAGTACGAGACCTACAGATCAGGCTCAGCGCCTCATCCATAGAGGCCGCCTACTAGGTCGCGACACTGAGACCATGACCGAAGTCTTCGGACAGGAAGCTGTATGTATAATCCCATTTCAAATAAGGATTCATGGCTAGTTATCTAACTTGGATGACATAGCTTCATTCTACACACCCCCAGACGCTACATCTTGTACTACGCGACTTGTCCGACGGCCGACCGACGACAACGTCAACTCCACTTCACGCCGCCGGCCAGGCTCCTGCTCCAGGCCAGCAATCGACAGGAACTCAAGTTCCCCCACAGCAACACCCTCGTCACCATCAACCTCACAACCCCGCCAATCCCTTCCAGCTTCCGCCTCAGGTACGGATCGGAGGAATTCCTCATTACCATAATGTCGCTTTCGGGGTCCCCCAAGGTCCCATGCCTGGAGGTCCCATACCTGGAATGGCCACGATGCCTCCTACGAACCAGCCGATGAATGCCAATGGCGATACGCCGTTCACTCAATGGTGGCGAGCTATTAATGCGCAACACATGAATCCGCAACCGGTCGCACCGGGGGGACAAGAAATACCTCCGCCGAATATTAGAGGAACGCCGAGAACGAATACGCCAGGAACGACTGCTTCGCCATTCCAATCGGATGCTACGCGTACTACAATCCGAGAAGCTACTGGACCTAATGGTCTACAGTGGCGCATCACCGTCAACGAATCTTTTGTTAATCCGCTGCAGCGATCCGGAAGAACAGCTTCCCCCTTTTCGACGGTTGACGGTTCGACTCCCGGGAGCACACAACCCAGATCTGTCCCAAACGGTGGCCAACTCTCAAACCACGACGTACAGAACATCCTACGAGGTGCAGATGCTAGTTCGGCTACGAGGGTTATGACCGATGCTATGCGCAGGAACGCTAGTAGCTCTTCCTTAGCAAGCCTCTCGGCTGGTCAAGCTCACCATCCCATTCCACCTGGGGTTACCACGCCGTTGATCCCTTCTCGGGCCGGTAGTGCTACTGGTACTCCTGATCCGCTTAGAGCGCCGGGACGAGCTAGAAGCCCTCAAGGTACGCCGGAGGTATACATTCTATCGTCTCCTGAGGGACCACGCGCCGTGTTACTCAATAGTAGCTTGGATACATATTTTACGCCTCCCGTCCGAACTGCGAATCAGTCATTCGGCACGTCCTTCATGCAAAGGCCGTTTCCGCCGACATTCGCTAACGCTTTGAATCCTCATCACCTAACCCCAACACCGACTACCAATCCTCAGCTATCCCCAGTTGGACGACCTAACACGCAGACGAATAATGTACACCAACCGCAACCACATCAACAACAACAACAACACCCGCCGCAGCATGGCTTACCCCCGCCGCCTCAGGGCCAACCCCAGATAGGGCACGCCGTGGCACGCCCGGATAACCCGCAGATCCACGCGATACGGCTAGCTCAATTATGGCCTCACATTTGGATGGTGATTCGCTTGGGTCTCTTCATCTGGTGGTTCACGTCGCCGAGTTCCAGTTGGTCTCGTTGGATTACTGTCATCAGCATCGCTATCGTGTTATTCTTTGTAAACACGGGATTTTTGAATCCCGTCGCCGAGCAAGTTTGGATTCCTTTCCGCCGCCACCTAGAAAACCTGATCCCCCACGCCGACGGCCACCGACGAGCAGTACCTATCGGAGCTGGAAATGCCCAGGGTGCCAACGGCGAGCCCGTGCAGCGGAGGGGGGAGCCGGATCCCGCGGATGCTGCAGCTAGACTCGTTCAGCAGCGGCGCCACAACAACGCCAACTGGCTGATGGACCAGGCTAGGAGACTAGAGCGCGCCGGCATCCTCTTTCTTGCTAGTATCGCCCCGGGGGTTGCCGAGCGCCACATCGCGCAGATGGAGGCTGAGGTCCGGGCGGAGAGAAGACGACGCGAAGCCCAAGTTGAAGCTATTGCTGCAGCTGAGGCTGCGGCTGCAGCTGTGACTCAAACTGGCTCTGGTGAGCAGGAAGGTACTGAGCAGGGTAATGAGAACACGGAGAATGGTAGCGGATCTAGCACAGCTGCCACAGCAGGAGAGGCAGGAACGTCAGGAGAGTCAGGAGAGCAACGGGCGGCAGAAGGCGAGGCGGGTAACGAAGGACAACCCAACGCGCAGGGGCCGCTGATCGCGATGTGAGTTAGTCAGCTATAAGCCGCGAGACCACACTACACAAGCAGAGTAGGGGTAGCGCATGATAATGGCAATGAGAAGAGTCTTGTATTAAAAAGAATTTGGTCGGTGTGACAGGGGCTTCAGAGCCTGCCCTTACTCAGGAAAGAGGAGTATGTGCTCGAGAGAAAAGGGGAAAGGGAAGGGAGAGCGGGAGTGTTTGTACATCATATGAGTTCGGATTCGAGCGCCGTGTACCAAGTCAGTGATGAAGTTTATGTTAAAAAAAAGCCATGCCAATAATGGTAATCTTGCAACTACTTTTTTCAATTCTTTGGGTCCGTCTCAAAAGAAGCCCCATCAAAAGTATTTACAATCTCAACCTTGCCGCCGCCAGGGGTACCTGTTCTGTGGTCCCGGCTTCCAGACTCAGTACGGACTCAGTACATAGTAGGTGCTATACCTAGTTCTCCTTGGTATCGCTCGTAAAGTGAACGTGCTTCTTGCAGTTGTCCTTGCAGTAGCGACACAAGCCCGACTCCTCCGCGCCGCTTCCGCACGTCTGGCCATCCGGTACGCATTTCGTGCACGGGCACGGCTTGGGCGGGTCTTTGCTGAGCGTTCCTAGCCAGGGAGAGACCACCGCGTAGCTCGGAGGCGGAGGTGGCGGGGACATCGTGATGGTAGCGGAGAGACTGAGTCGTATTTGGCTGCGTAGGGTGGTTCGTTGGTCGCGTAGCTCAGAGTTCGAGATGTGTAATTGCGTGTGTGATATGAGTGCGACACAAGACTTCGACGTGCAGATAGGAAGTAGTGATCTATCCGCTAATCGAGCTGAATGAAGACGATTGAAAGACGTTCTGGTTTGGATCTTCGTAGTCTTTGGGTAAATACCCATCAAGTTAGCTGAGGTATTGTGGTGATTGTTCGCGTTTTATACTCACTTGTTTTCTCTCTTGTAGCATACCTGACGCAGATAAAGGTTTGCCGTCATCTCTTGGTAGAGGGAGTTCAGAAGTCAGTCGTTACGGGTCAGGTACAGACAGCAGTTGCCTTTGCTGGGTGTGCCAAACGCGAGGTCGCGTTCCTATTATCCAGACGCGGGTGGGACGCGTTATGAACCCTCGATACGTATATTATGTTGACTACGTAGGTACCTAGGTCCCTCAGGCAATGAATACTGGTAAGCTATAACGCGTCTGCTTTCACCTGTTCGCAAAAGACTTGACCTTAAAATTTACGAATTTATTCCTTATCTAGGAATCACATTTACCACAGCAGGTAACCAGGCACCAAAAGCAGCAGTAAGCAAAATGAATAAGTCGATACGTAATCCGTAGAACACTGCTCTAATCTATACTGTTTCTTTCGTACGAGCATGTGCTCACCCCTCTTCCCTTATTCTATGTACAACTCTGTCGACAGAGTTCCAGCGTCAAGTATACCTATTTTTCACCTTACTCGTCCATGACAGCAGCAAACTTATCCAGCATGGTCTGCTGGATGCTCTCGTACTGCGGGTATAGTCAGTAACTAGAAACAACATAAATTGTGACAGGATTGCACATGGAAAACAACGTACCTTCTTGCTGATAGCCTCCTCTCCCTCACTTGGGACTTCGAACTTGAGACTTCGCAGTTGAGCCTGCAGGTCGCTGGTAGCCTCGCGGACCTTGTTCCAGCTCTGGCCCTGAGCAATGGCCTTCTGTGCCTCGTCGTGGAAGCCAACCATGAGCTTCATCATCCATTCCGTCTTCCAGATAGGACAGAACTGGTCGTAATCGGAGTAACCGTTCTGCTGGAGGAAGTCTTCCTTGAGGAGGGTAGCCAGATCCAGCGTGATCTTGTCCGGGTCGGAAAGCGCCGATTTACCGACCAGCTGTACCACCTGGTCGAGCTCTTCCGAGTCGGAGAGAAGCTGCCTGATGCGGTCGCGCAGCCGAGGGAACTCCGGGTAATCCTTCTCGTACCACTTGTCGAGGGTGTTTGTGTATTTGCTGTACGACACCGACGTATTAATGGATGGGAAGTGCTTCCGCTGCGCCAGTCTCTTGTCAAGACCCCAGAACACTTGTACGATACCTAGGGTAGAGCTGGTGACAGGGTCTGAGAAGTCACCACCAGGAGGGCTGACGGCACCGACGATGCTGACGGAGCCTTCACGCTCGGGCGAGCCGAGACAGCTCGTCTTACCCGCACGTTCGTAGAAACTGGCCAGCTTAGCACTGAGGTAAGCAGGGAAACCCTGATCAGCAGGCATTTCACCGAGACGTCCAGAAATTTCACGCAGGGCTTCAGCCCATCGCGACGTAGAGTCAGCCATCATGGCTACATCCATACCCTGGTCACGGAAGTACTCGGCAACAGTGATACCGGTATAGATAGAAGCTTCTCGGGCTGCGACAGGCATGTTGGAGGTGTTGGCGATCAATGTGGTTCGCTTCATGATGGGCTCTTTGCGGCCATCGACGTCAATAGACAGCTCGGGGAAATCCTTCAAGACTTCAGCCATCTCGTTACCACGCTCGCCGCATCCTAAAAATTTGATCAGTAGATGGCTAAGTGAAACAGCTCATTTGAAAAACCTACCGACATAGACAATGGCGTCGCTGTTGGAGAACTTGGAGACGGATTGAGAAATGACAGTCTTGCCGCATCCGAAAGCACCAGGAATGGCGACGGTGCCACCTTGCACACTGGGGAAGAGAGCGTCGAGGACTCGCTGACCGACAATGAAGGGGCTGTCGGCAGAGAGCTTCTCGGTTGTTGGTCGCGGTACACGGACGGGCCAGGTGTGCATCATGCCGTACTCCGTCTTAGTACCGTTGAACTCAAGCTCGAGGATCTTCTCGTCCACGGTGTATTCACCCTTGCTGGCGATCTTGGTGATGGTTCCCCTTGCTCGTGGCGGGAGCAGGATTTTGTGTACCTTGATGAAGGAGTTTTCGAAGACAGTTCCCCACACGTCACCACCAGAAATGTTGTCGCCGACCTTGGAGATAGGCGTAAACTCCCACTTCTTGGTTCGGTCGAGAGCGGGGGCTGCGATACCACGAGGGATATAGATGCTCTGGGACTGCTGGGAGATCTTCTCAAGGGGCCGTTGGATTCCATCGTAAATATTGTTTAACAGACCGGGGCCGAGCTCGACGGAGAGAGGTTTACCGGTGCGTTCGACAGGGTCGCCCACCGTTATACCAGCTATACTTGAATATTAACTTATTATTCTTTTCGTATTTTCTATGTCGTGGAGAGTAAAAGACGCACCAGTCTCCTCGTAAACTTGAATAGTAGCTTGGTCGCCGCTAATTCGAATGACTTCACCGACTAGTTTATCGTGACCAACTCTTACAAGCTCGTACATGGCAACTCCGATCATCTCCTCGGCCACAATAACGGGACTAGTTTCATAATTGGTCAGTTCTGAAGCTGGAGAGCCATGGCTATGCGACGCGGTGGTTTACGAACCCGGATACGGAGAAGATCTTGCCTAGACGCACAAATAATCAGCTACGACGAACGTTACACAGATTGTAATAGAGCTTCATACCGTTGCTGAGGCCATCTTGCTCGCCATTCGTGGCCTTTGCTGCCTATACGTGCACCGAGCATTAGAAATTTAAGTCGCATAATCGAATAGAACGAGACACCAAGCTTGTTTCATTGCAGGTTCTATCGCAGGTAGGAGGCTGGAGGTTGGATACAGCTTACCGGAGCCATCTTGGAAGTCTGCTTTGGAGTAGTACGCTGCTCTGCAGCTGGAGGATCAGACGAAATAGAGATTGCGGGGACGGGCAAAGGTGAAGCTAGAGGTGATGAGCCCGGAGATGTTGTGGCAGAGGTGGTTGTAGTTGGGATGGTGATGTTGTTAATAATGCTAGTGCTGGTAGTAGGGGCAGTAGTGGCTGAAGCTGGCGATAGCAGTGGGCTGGGGGGTAGTGGTTGATTAGAAGCTTCAGCTATGAGTGTCTGCAATGCTGTGGCTTTAGCGGGCTTCGTACCACTGACAGGGCTCCCAAGGCTACCTCCAAAGCTTCCAAAGCTGCCAGGTGACGCAGAGCCTGCAGGGCTTGCAGGTGTGCTCGGTCGGCTCTGACTTTCGCCGTGGTTTCCCCGTCGGATCAGGTCCACTAGAGACGGCCGGGCCCGCAGCGTCGGTCGTGGATGTAGCCCGAGCATGCAGCAATAGAGTCTCTGAAAAGGAGTATTTGAATTAGCGACGGTAAGAGTCGACGACAGTCAGATACAGGTATGAATCTTGAATAACAGCCTCGCTCAGCTATCTTCATCCGTGGTACATGTGTGCGTTGCATCCGGGAGATGCCCAATTGATTACGACAGGCTACAGGGAATACGGGATATTACCAGGTACTTAGTACTAAAGCACAAACACATCTTAAGTACCTGTACTAATACCCAGCCTCCCAACTGCCAGTTGCTAAAGCCTCACTACTGGACGAATTACCCACTCCTATAAGAATAGGGGTAAATGGAATGATAAGATGCCATGAGCTGGCTGGGTATAACATTCATTCAAGCTCACACGCTTGCTATCTTCAATCAACATCAACAAACAGTATGCATTTGTGTCTCGGGTTAGGCTTGCTATCCTCTTTTCTGGTTTTCATGTATTAAGCAGGGAGTGTTTGCTAACAACTCATGTTGATAATTACTCTCATCTCACGTATATAAATGAAGCCTACCATCTGCCCATCCATCTTAGGAAGTTCTCATCTCTCTACACTACAATGGACATGAGAAACCCTAGGTCCCGGCATATATATTTACTTATAAGTCTAACAGGCAGACAGTTGACGAGAAGTTTACAGTTTACTGATCAAAGAATGTTCACAAATCAAATTCCCGAATGTTTACAAATCAAGCTGCCGAGGGTTTGAAAAGCATCCGAGGGCAGTAGAACCATGGGACGAAGGGAAGCGTGGTCTGTCAGGCCTCCCTTACCACAACATCTACGGACCGCGCCAATAAGCGACTGGTCAAATCTTCCATACATATGTCGCATCGCAGTATAGTCTCTATTCAGCTCGAATGATACATATACCTACCTGCCTATATATAAGCACACTTACCTTGAAACTATTTTCAATCTACATTTTTCTCTCTCTCACCTCCTCGCTAAATCAACAAGTAACGACCCGTGAACGTTGCGATAATGGTTTCTGCAGCAAAGATTTACGTGAAGGAGAACTTTCCGGCAGTGCCTGAAACGCCGCTTCAAGGAGTTGGCTCCGAGACACTCCGCCGACGCCAGCTTCACAGAGGAGGAATACCAGACCGCCAAAGCGGAGTGGGACGCCGATCCTCTCAAGGACCTCCTCCTAGGACAGCCCAAATGTGCCCGTGAGGCATTCCTTACCTCTGCCGGTCCGCCTGACAACTCAACTTCTACTCGTCTCAGTCAGAAAATGACTTGCTCGCCTTTGTTGATCTGCATTGGCGGCCTGTCGGCGGCTGGTAGCCCAGCCGTAATGCGGTATCGAATACGAGCGGAGAACGGCAAGAGAAACTATCTATTGTGTACACAAGGCTTCCTCAAACCTCAAATTTCATGCGTCTCATCCATCTCCTTAGAAGGCAGAAATAGCGATATTGGAATTGTGCAGGGTCTGTATCTGTACAGTGTGCTATAGTCTATCATGACTGGCTACGTAGTCGACAGTGATCCTGCCGTCTTTAAAGATGTGTTAAGGAATACACTTTGACAGTGTTAGCAGCAAGGTGGTGTTCATCATGAGTGCTAGATAGGATAGAAACTTGAAACCCTGATAAGTCTTCGAGATACAAATCAATTACCCAGTTATGAACATGAATGATCATCGTAAATTTTGAAGAAAAGTGACTGCGGTGTTCATTGTATGCCCGCTACCAACGTTTTATGTTCTAAGACTCAAAGCAGAGTTATTCAAACCTCCAGCTGAAGCGACAGACACTGCTTGGATCACTTGGGCCATGACATACCATGAATTCCACGCTGTGTGTGTTATCTATATCTATGCAAATTTATATCAACGGCCCGCTCCAATGTCTCTAGCGTATTCCAGACTCATCATACAACCCCCCTCTCCGCTTCAGCCATGATCTCCCCAAAAGCCTTCAGTATCACTGGATCCACGACCATACTCCCCAGCGTATCTCTTACAACCGACCCTCCACACTCCTCCTCAGCGTCACTCACACCGGGCAAGCTCGGCGGCATACAATTATCCTGCGCCCTCGCGGACCTCAGCTTGCATATCTCGATGCTCTTACACTCGTCCTCGCACTCATCAACACCCCACCCCCTCTTCCTCCTCGCGAAGAACTCCTCGAACGCCGTGGCGTTCGCCTCGAGGATCTCCGTCACGTTATGCCAGAACGCGGGCGTCAGCTCGTCGTTCTCTCCTAGCCTACTTAGACCCGCATCGCCGACGAGCGGCCCATACGCTTCCTTCGCGGAGTAGTACTTGGTCCACGTGGGCCCCCGCGGTGAGTGAAACGACGGGTCGCTCGTGTTGGCGATGTACGTGACGGCATCAAGCACCCCGAAAGTCACCGGGTCAACGGCGTACACGCGGAACGCTGGGTGCCCTGACGTTGGTGTCAAAGACGGCCCGATGTACGAGGTCGCGAGGGCGTTGGCGTGCGTGCGGTTCTCGTAGTTCGAGTACGAGAGCTCGAACTCGTCGAAGTGCGTGTGCCCTATATCTCATATCAGCACGCTAGGTAAAGCGTAGGTTGAAAGGAAAGGGGGTCATAGGTAGGTCCTACCGAAGAACATCGCCGCAATCGTCCCCTCGTACCGATTGACGATCTGATCAAAGTAATTCGACGCATCGTGGAACGCATCGCGCGCGCCCATGGGCATGTGCCCCGTGATATACACGCGCTCGCCCGCCCTCTCCGCCTCGTCGAGCTCGGCGACGAGCCACACGAACTGGCCGCTCGGGTCCGTCTCCATCGGCTCCTCGTACAGCCAGTAGTTATGCGCGTAGTACATATTCGTGCTCAGTGAAATGATGCGCAGCGTTCCGGCGTCGCTCACGTACTTCGTCGAGTATGCGCCGAACTCACGCGTTGTCACCGCTGCGGCCGGCCCGTTCCATTGCGCCCATGCCGACGCGAGAAGATCGTACAGCCACTGGGTAGGGTTGTTGCTCAGCCCGGTGCCATTAACGGCAGCAGTAGGCGGGAACGAGTTGGCGGGCGAGGCCTCGTGGTTTCCGGCGGTGCCGTGGACGACCAGGCCAGCTCGTGCCATGCGGTTATAGGCGTCCCGGATGCCGGCCGCGTTCTGTGACTCCGACGTGTCCCACACCGCGTGGTCGACGATGTCGCCCGTGAAGATGCTGAAGGCGGCGTCGGGTACGGTCTCCCGGATCGCCGCGTACATGCTGTCTTCCAGGCTGGCGGGGGAGTCGCAGCTGTGCTCGCCATTGGGCCCGGCTGGGAAGTCCGTGTGACCTGCCTTGTCTCCATCGGCGTATTCTCTGGTGAAATGTTAGATATAGGTCTCACTGTGTATTCAAGATGAAGCTAAAGGGAATTAATTGGTCTATTTTAGGGAGCACTGTGAGTGTGATTGAGGGGTTAGGGTGTAAGATTAAGTGATATACTATGAAAGTGCAATCCTTCCTCTACATTAAGAGGAAACCCCAAATCCAGGGCTATCTATCTTACCTGCAGCAGATGGGTTTTGAACAATTGGCATTAGCGCCCTCGACGTAGAGGGGATCGACATGAATATCCGAAAAATGCACAATATGCAACGGTTTCAGACCGCTGGGAGCCGGCCTCTCCGCCTTCGGCTTCGGCGACGGGAACGAGACGTTGTGCGGCTTGACCTCAGGGTACAAGCAGAGTCCCATGAAGGTGGTGCAAGCCAGTCGCGACGTCCGAGACCCGATGGACATGCCGCGTAGACCGTGCGCGACGATGGGACCTTCGAGGGCTATGGAGCCCTCGCAGACATCGTCGTCCTGGATCTGGGGTGGAAGTTAGCAAGCAGTTTACTTGGCCGGGAAGAAAGAAAGGGTGATGAAGTACCCCGGTTCGTCTACATAACTCCGTCACTACTCGTACGAAGAAGTCATCGCCTCTCGAGGCGGCAAGTTTGAGATAGAATATAATTGTCTTTAGTTTTCCATGTTAGTATTTGTCTACCGTATCGAAGTCTACGAGCTCTTACCTCGCAAGCCGCGCACGATGCAGGGCTCTGTGCATCTTCCTGGATAGCAGCAGCAAGAGCCGCTAGATCCGAGCCATACCACGACTCCTCAGCCGTAGGAGACGTTAATACTATCTGCGCTTCATCGCCGAATCCGAAGCTTGAGGCGATGCCGCGTCCAGCGGCAAGGCCTGCAAGTACGAACGGAAGAACCCGCATCTTGACGTCCGCGGTGCTACCTCAGCAGCGGGCCAAGGATATCCTAGGTAGGTGTCTAAGCCGATGCTAGGGAGAGAGTTCAATAAAAGGGTGTGTGGCTAATGCAAGGCAGCCATGCCTTAGTTTCTTACAGGGAATATGATGTACAGAAGTTTACAGGAATAGAGATACAACTAATACGATCCGAAACATAAAGTCTTTAAGAATCTGAACAGAGCATCGTCATACTATTAGTTGTACGACAAGTTAGATACCTCATAGCTAGGTAGGTAGGGGTAGTTATTAAAGAATAGTTCGCTAAAGTGTAACATTGTGGTTGAACTGGTTGGCTAGCTGCTGCCTGTCAGCCTCTAGCTCGTTGTCAATTGCGTACTTGAACAGGCCACGGTCCAATCAGAGCAGAGTCAGCGGACATGTTAGGCGGATAGCGGATCTTAAGGGAACCGTGCTGGTGGTCATGAGATCTCCGTTAGTCTGCAGTAAATAAAACGTAAGTCAGATTTACACGGGTCATGCAGGCAGCAGGAATAAGGTATGACATAATACCAGAGGCGTATTCCATCTTTACCGGCATGCAGGGTCTGACTAGCCGCTAGAAAGAACCCGCTCTGTGCCACGTTCTAATAGATCGGATCGTTTTGGTGTAAGATTTCTAATAAGAGCCGTTTTGTTCAGGTAACATCTAAATCCGAGTCTTATCTTGGCTTGTGTAAGTCTGGGTAACATTCAGGCATGTAAGGGAGAACCCGAATATCCACACCCTTCAGCCTCTTCACATATGCGGGAGGTAGTTTTAGTTATGAGCAAGTCTATTAATTACACACTGTGCCGAACTTTTTATGCTTGTTTTAGATTAATATGCCACCGAGATCACGCAATACGAGGAGTATTTCTCTCGGGGGGAATGTCTCATAACGCACACATAATTGCCAACATGTAGATGCATGAACGCCCGCATTCTCATGCAACCAATAAGAAAAGCCGTCTGTTCCGTGATCCAGGTACCCGGGAGCCAACTATTTGCTCACTCCCTTTTTGCTACGCATATGTCTCCGATATATGCGTTCCTTTGGTCGGGCCTATTATGCTTCCTCCTCTCCGCCACCGAAAAAAAACAACGCCCGCCGGAAGAGAGAGAAAAAAAGGAGGTGGGATTTATGCAGATAGGGGATGAAAAAGATTTTCAGGTCGCAAACAAACTACCAACTCCCAACTCAGAATCTTCGTGCTGTGTTGTGCTGTGCTGTGCTGTGCTGTGCTGTGCTGTGCTGCCTAATGCTAAACCCGCCACCCCACCGTCTAATATGCCGTAGTTTTGTGAAAAGAGGTATCATGTCGTCCCGTCGTGAATCATACGCACTCGTTCGTAGGCCCATCCATCTGCAAAGTACCTCGGCCTCGGCCCCGTATTTCTTGGTCTAATATCCTACACACGGCACCGAACCGTTTTTTCATTTTTTTTTTTCTTTCATACGCCCACCCCCTACTCCTTAGATAGGAGAGGTCGTAACACCTCCAGAGCTTTCATAGACTGCTCGCTCGACAGGATGACCGCACCGGCGCGCGCCGTCGAGAGGTAAGAAAGCTCGCTGCTGACGCCCGTTTCTTCCATACCCATCTCAGAAATGAGCTTCCCCGCAACGCCCGAGACGATACCGGTGGCCTCTAGAGGTAAGTTCACGAGATCGAGGAAAATAGGGACGAGGTCGCCTTCCGTGTCGCCGACGAGGGAATCCCCGAAAACGCCTAGATGCTCCTTGTCTAGTAATAATGACGGCGGGTCTTCCTGGGCGAGAGTAATCGAGAGAAACCTGGGTTGCTTCGCTAGCACCGAGATGAGACTCGTGTAAAGCTTTGTGTCGACGTTGTCGAGCCAACTTCTTCGATGTCCGTTCCCGCTCGGATGCCTACTCAGAGTGGGACGGCGGCCGTAGTCGATCAGCTGCGACGGGTCTCTGCCGGAGCAGAGAACCAGGCTTAGGTAAGGCTTGATATACGGGACGACGTTTCGCTTCTTAAGCAACTCGAACGTGCGCACCTGCAGCTCGGCCACATTGGACGGCGGCGGCGTCGACGGGGGGTCGCTGCTCTGACTCTTGCCGCGGACGTGAGACATCGCGCTGGGCGACACGTAGACCGATTCGTCTTTATCGAACTCGAAGTTCTTAGCGAGAAGCACCTGCACGACTGTCTGCCGATCCTTACTGGGAACTAAGATAAAGTCCGAGTAATAGGTAGTGATAAAAAAGATCGGCACGCCGGCTAGCGCCAGGGGCGATGTCAAGTCCATAACTCGACTCCCCGCGTCCATGCCAGCGCTAATAACCGAGAGGATGAGATACGAGTCTTTGGATATGGTAACTGTCTTGGAGACATTCGAGGGGAGACGCTTAATGACCGGCTCGAATACATTCCTGGCCCAGTTACTGTGGCATACCACCGAAACTTCGACAGGGGTTATGCTGATATTGAGAAATCCATGCTTGTTATCGATACTGAGACCCTCGGCCTCGTGGGCGAGCGAGTCGTCGCCGCCTTGCGGAAGAAGCACCTGCAGTATAGGTTGCAGGAAGTTTGGGTACAAGTTTGGGGGTATATGTATTAGGCGGAATGTCCCATCCTACAATCGCACGAGTCAGTACGGGAGCTAAACCAATTCTATTGCGACTCGCGTGTCGCGTTGTGTTATAGGTTGTACCAGAATGTGTGCTGAGATCGGCTCATGGTCTGTGTTACACATGATGGGCGACTCGAGAACCTCCCGATGGGAGGGTTGCGGCAACAGCTGTTGTTGCGTCGCAACCAAGATCCAAGATCTTGAAATCTGTGTGCAATGGGATTTTTAAAGATATAGAGTAAGGGAGAGGCCTTACAAGAAATGAGATCTGAGCATTCATTATGAACTAATGTCGTATTGGTGACTCCGTAGATCTCGACTCGTGGTTCAAGCATCCGACCCCGGAGGTCGGGGACGAAGGGGACCCCTAAAATGCACGGACGGAGTTGCGCCCTATAACGGAGACCTTGCTTGAGCCGTGATTGGTGGGTTGGACCCTTTCTTGACTTGGACTCCGGATTCTCTTAGGCTTGGCTTTGATAAAGAAATCCTGAATCCTTTTGTCTTAAGTAAACAAAGAAGGGTATGAGTAAGGAAGAGAGCGAATAAAAAAAGGAACAGAAAGAATTATGTCGAGGCCAGATATGTCAACCCTAAACTACCTATGCGCAAACCCCAATGAAGATAACTAATGAATTTTAAAAAGAGTTGTCTTGTTGGGAGATAGGAACTGGCAGATAGGACTGTACGTCGGGGATACTGTGGACACGGCCAGACGGGGCAACGAAAAGTTCGTAACCTAGGGGACTAGCTTCTCTACCTAGGCTATCCCGGTGACAAGAAAAAGAATACCTAAGAAACTGCTCTCTAAGATATCCTCCTTCTCTTTTTTTTATCAAACACTTTTTAGATTCCGCCTGCTAGCTTCGATAGCGTGACATGGCACTACCCGATACTCGATGGCGGAGTCCCACAGGGATCGACGCCGTCACGGTCTCCGGGACCAAGACTAATATGGGAAGGAATAGTAGAGATTGATGTCGTTATGCCTCGGCCGGTTCGTCTATCGCCCGCGGATGCAAGAGTCGCCAACGTACTAGGTAGGTAAGGGAGTTCGAGATGTGACACTCTACCTTTCCTTAGAGGTTAGAGCTATAGAGCTTGAGAGGGGAAGGGGGGTTGACTATCATGTAACAACATTGAGATCCGTCATGCGCCGGAATGCGAGGGGTACCAAACCTTATTTATGTGTTTGCAGGATAGACAGGCTGATGGACAGGCTGGACAGGCTGATGGTGTCTTCTAGTAATGTTAGCTTCGTGAACCTGGGCCACCTTGCGGGCGAGGGCGTGTGTTCCTGGGCAACGAACTAGCCAACCTCCATGCGCGTATGCACGCCATCTGCCCCAAAATGGTAACCCGCTAAGCTGCATATATGGGCGCAGAGGGGTGCAGGAGTGCAGAAAAAAAAAGGGGGGGGCGAGCAACATTGCAGTCCACTCGACATATCATCTACAATACCGCGCCATACTGAATGAGCTATCCCTCGCGGCGCGTGGTCGACGTCTAGGGGGGAGAAGAAGCTAGGTGAATTTGGGAGAATCTTGCAGCACTTGCAGCACTACTCTTTATAACGGTGCTACTTTGCAACGCTGGTTAGCGTGGGGGGTTCTGGGGGGCTTGGGATTACCGGGAGATGTGTCCAGCTTGCTCTCCTCGCCTGCAAGGTCTGCAAAGGCCTGCAAGGAGTCTATCTTTCTGCATGATGATGTCTGATCCGAGAGGGGTGGGCCGCCGTCCACTTCGACCACTTATACCTAGTAAGGTAACAAAAGCAACCAGAGCAATATAGCCGTGTAACACAGCATATGTGATCGACTGGATAGGTAGACGAGAAATATGCCATATGCTATATGCCATGCAAAGTGAGTGCATTATCTAAAGTACGACATTGGGATGGGGAAAACAGATAGTGTGCCGTAGGATACAGGTAATGGGCTTGTAATAGGCCAGTCCAGTGTGCGGACGTTGATCAAGAGGCGTCCACTGGTACCTGAGCAGCTTCGAGGTCCGGGGGAGACTCTATGCATTGGATGTCAGGATGTGTTGTCGGTGCAGCCGACTGTACATAGTATGTAGGTATTCTTGGTGTCATTGGCGAGATTGGTATTCCTCAGGGCTTGGAGCGAGATGCTGGGGATAAGGTACCCATAAACCCCGTCCAGCCCCTTGCTGCCCCCGCATTTTCATATCGAGCTCGCCCGCCGATTCATCATTGATCTTGTCACTTCCCGTATGTTTCTGCATGTAACACACGGTAACGCCATTTGCTCAGGGTTGGCGTAACAATTGGGAATATAATATATATCAAATGGTTGGTGTCACTGACCGCTTCTGATTACGATAGCTTGCGTGATTACATGTCGAATATTCGACTGGCGATGCCGTGCCGTCTTTGGGAAGAGGGCGCCCTCTCAATCAGCATCGTTCCCGTGCCCGCGCCCCCTTTGAAATCGTTCGATCCGAGTCTGGGGTTCTCGAAATCAGAGCCGAGTGTAACCATGCCTTCCGCACAATCTCGACCCATGATATCCAATTCGCGAAAACCCCACGAAGTATCATCCCACTATATCCGCTCAACGCTCCTTGCTTGCCATTGTGCCATACGGAATCGCTCGCGAAAAAATCGTGCTTACAATATTACCAGCCAGTCGTCAGAGCCGGGATCAAAGTACCCCTCCGGCCCTGTAGCTTTCGCGGCGGCCAATGCGAATATAAGTTAGGCTGACAGGATCTAGATGAAACTAGCCACCACTGTCGTCATGAATGATGAAAGCAAGACCGCATTCGAGAACATACAGCTCGTCTTCCAGACGCCACCAATTATCTTGGCTAGGAAACATTCCTTTCTAGGACAATCACCTAGGTCCTTGGCAAATGGAAAACTACCATCTCTAACCGACCGTGATGCGTGATAGCTACCTCGAAGATGGGGCGCTCGGTACAATTAATTACATTGAAGATGGTTTGCAGGTACGCGTGGGGTTATACGTAACATTGGGCCGTCATCGAGAGCCGGGGTCCCCAATAGTAAGCTTGTAAGTTCGGGTTGCTGTCGAGAGCTCGAAGCGAGCCGGACTTGCTCAGCAGATTTCCCGTCGTGAGGCAAAGGTGAGAAAAGATAATTCAACTGAGACTTCACGGCACGATGCATTTTCTTCTGGTTGCCTTGCATCGCGAGACAAACTTCCAACTGCAATTTGTAGATAGGCAACTTTGCCGCGGCCCACTAGATGCAGGTTCATGCATGACATAGGCTCTAGTGTATGCCCAATTATCGTCGCAGTTTGCCCAGTTACCGCCAGAGGCGACCTCTAAACAACCCAGAGGGCTAAACCTTGCGGGGCGGATAACAGGCAACTGGCTCAGTTAACGCGGGATCTGCAAGAACCCCAGATTCTGACGACATCTGAACATGATTTGATTGCTGCTGCTATGTGTCTTGCCGCGGCTCGGTGAAGACCGACGTTAGCTTCTGTGCTATCGAGATGTCGGGCATTTCACCCCGACCACAACCAGGTTCCGGGGGCTTTCACGATAGTCAAACACGGTTTCTACCCAGGCGTCTCGTACGAGTTCGGGATGCTGCCGGAGGAATAGCCACCTGTCGGTCACAATCAAGGATTCGGTAACAATAGCGCTGAAGGCCATGAGGCTCCAGACGGCACTGAGCTCTCGCTTCCGCGGACCATAAGACTCCTCGTATTTCTCGATCTCCTCGTCGGTGACGTCAAGCATCTTCTCTGCGATTATGTCACAGTACTCGTGATACTCAGAGTTTGTCGTCAGCTTAGTGATCGCTCCTCTCACGTATGACTTGAACGATGAATAGCATGATTTTCGGAGAGAGCCGATGATGACGGGATTGGTGCTAACATTGAACGGGCTCTGATACGAGCTATCATCGTTCGCAAGCTTGTCGCCGTGGTGAATCTTAGTAATGACGCCTCGGTCGAGAAACATCTTCTGCAGGACTGCACGGTAGAAGTGTCGCGTGAAGAAGCCATCGCTCTCGGCCTCGGTCCAGTTTTGCGGGGCTTGACACGCCATCATCCGGGCCGTAATATTGAGCCGGATTCCAACATCGTTGTAACTGCAGAGTCGATCGCTCATTGGGAATCCTTGTGGGTCGCGTCTCTCAGATTCCCGAACCACGCGACCGTTGAGCGCCTGAAGACTGGGTCGCATGTACGGATGCTTGTACGTGGGGGGGCCGAGCTTCTCTGTCATTAGGTTGTAACAGCAGCCGACAATGGCAATCGCCTGGACTCGCGGGTTTAAGACTAAAGATCGTATGCCGTGGTGCGATAGATTTCCGCAAGAGTGAATGGAGATGGCCATCAGACTTGGATCGCTCCGTTCTTTTTCGTCTGTGAGAGGGTCTTTTTCCACTTGGCTGATGACATCCGCCAGGTCTCCTGACTCCAATCTTCCTTCGATATAACGTATGAAGCCCTTGCCATCTTCAGGTGCATAGATAGCCTCGGAGGCGTTTATGGGCCTAAAATCGGGCACGTATTGGGCTGAAAGTTTCGGCGGGTTGGCGGCCCTTTTCAAGGCCCTCTCGTCTAACTGATCTTCGGGGATCATGCTATCGAGCTGCTGCATATACAACTTCTTATTTCGTATAACCTTCGGCTTTTCAGAGACACCTGCGTGCATATCAAGCTCTTTAGCGCCCACAATATTGTGTTCTCTACCTTCCACGGCTATGATCTGCTTGTTGTAAGGGGAACTTGCTAACGCTCTCCCTAGATAATTCTGACCACTGCCAAAATCGACAAAATGGGTGATGTCCGTGTGGTAATCGGTACCAATGTCTTTTGCTAATGTATTCACGTAGTTTGCGAAGTTGCTCACTTCGTGTATCTTCTTTGGCTTCATCCCGACTGACACCATGCGAGTCAGTTTAGGAAGCTTCTCCTTCGTAGGAGAGAACTCGCGGGCTAGCGAGAATTTCCGTATGGTCTTAATGTACGAAATCAAGCTCTCCGGCGGCTGGGGGTCCGGGAGAGTGTCGAGATCGTCCCTCATAAGGAGATCTAGAAACCGCATAGGTTCACATTGTAGAATATACGGTTGCCAATCTTGCGGTATTGCAACCTGAAAGATCCCTGGATCGTTAGTGAAGAAATCCAGGATATGTACACCGCCGCATAAGATCTGGAAGGTATCTGAAGTAGTCGCAAATTCCAGAAGCCGTTCAACATATGCCTCAGGGTTATCCCAGCAGTCGGGATATGGTAGAGGCTTGTCCGGCCTCATGTTTGCTGTTTTGCAACTGCATGAACGATTATGTATGGAATGAATGGCAAATCTCGAGGATATAAATGTGTAAGTTACAAGAATTTAGATTTTTTCTCTCTTTCGCCTATATATCATACGAGACCATCCGTTGCTACATTTCTCGATGGTAAAAAGTTTGCCCTGAATGCTATTTTATTTTAACGATTGGCTGACAGATGCGCGGCAGCTGCCAAGATGTTCCCCCGAACCACGAAAGTGCCACCACGTCATTCGTCTAAGCCGCGTCGCTCTAAGCCCCTAACAATAAAGTTACACATCTCCCAACATTCAAATTAATCAACCATCAAAGTATCTATCGCCGAGACAGAGCGCAGATGTAGCATATAGATGCATCGGCGCATCTTGAAGCCCCCAGGATGATGTCCTCAACGAACGAGGAGGATCCTTTCCTCCAGGTCCAGCAGTACGTAAGCTCCTACCATCGAAGGAGTGTACACCTTAGGAGGTAGCTAACAATCGCGCCCATTCAGAGATGTCCTTTCGCAAATGCAAACCGTGCGACCGCTCTTCGCATCGTACCTCCGCATACGTAGCCTCACGAGTAGTTCCACATCCCCCGAGCTCGCGTCCGCGCGATCGGACCTCGAGCAGGCCCTGGCCACGCTGGCCGAGGACCTCGCCGACCTCGTCGAATCCGTCCAGGCGGCTGAGTCGGACCCGGCGCGGTACGGGCTCTCGGCGCACGAGGTGACGCGACGGAAGCGGCTGGTGCAGGAAGTCGGGGGCGAGGTCGAGGACATGCGGGAGGAGCTGAGCAAGACAGCGGCCGGCCCCAACAGAGCCTCCTCCTCCAACAACAATCCCAACTCCGCGGCGGCGCGCGCCGCCAAGGCCGCAGCCGACGGTGACCTGCCGCCGCCGAGCGCGTTCGCGATCGAGGACGGGGCGGAGGGCGGCAACGACGACAGCTACGCGGAGTTCGAGCACCGGCAGCAGCAGCAGATAATGCACGAGCAGGAAGAAGAGCTGGACGGCGTGTTCGTGACGGTGGGCAACCTGCGGCGGCAGGCGGACGACATGGGCCGCGAGCTCGAGGAGCAGGTGGAGATGCTAGAGACGGTCGACACGCTGGCGGACCGCGTGGGCGGGCGCCTGCAGACGGGCATGCAGAAGCTGAACTACATCGTGCGGAAGAACGAAGACCGGTACAGCAGCTGCTGCATCGCGGTGCTGATTATGGTCTTGATTATACTCCTGGTATTGTTACTAATATTATAGAAGGTGTTTTCGGTCTAGAAGGGCGGCAAAAGGCTCACATCAACTACTACGATGTTGTACTACGATTTTGTTTAAGAAGCCCATATCTCACTAATAGAAGCGAATACCCCCCTTATGATGCATTTTTTGTCGTGTGGTACAAGATTGCCCATATCCGTTGGGTATATTCATGGCGCTATTTCAAGCAGCGCCTTATTCTGAAGCCGGCCTTGACGCCTCCTATGCTACTTTAGTTTAAGTTCCAACCCCCCCTAAACGCCGTAGAACAATGTTTAGATATCAGGGTATGGCCCCGGTTCTAAGTACTATACAGCCTCAATCTATAGCTCAAGCCCAATGTCTCTCTTTAACATCGATGCCATAACCGTCAACCCCGCAACACCAGGCAGCTTCTGGTCCGAAGCCCTACCTGGAAATTCCACCAAAGCCTTCCGCAGGGCAGCTATTGCTGCGCTGCCGTAGAACTGGACAAATCGATCTTCGTTCTCCTCGATAATGGCCCGGAGAACTACGCATTGCGTGTTCGAAATCTCGTTTCCCGGTGTGTTCACTATCTTCGCCATGCATGTCCAGTAGTGACGCGGGGGCCACGGGTTTTCGGTTGAAGCTTTCGAAAAGTTGCGCAGCGCAATTGAGGAATATCCTGCTCCTAATCCCTTCATGCGGTCGATGTGCTGCTGCTCGGGGATCCATACTCCCGACGACTTATCTTTCTTCCACCCCAGCCGAACTCGTCCTTGGTCTGTCTTCTCGCTTCCGCGGTAGCCGAAGAGAACGGGGCAAACCACACGGAACTTCGCCATCAGGATATCAATTAATGTCTTACCTCGCCATGAGTATGCATCCTTAGCGAAGATCATAGCGGCGGTGACTCCAATCGGATCTGCCGATTTAGGCTGGGCTCCGCACTCGTTGATGAACTGGTTGATTATAGCCTTTGAGAACTGGTTAAGAAGGTAGAGGAACAGGGAGGGGAGATGTGGTTCATTGCGTGAGGCGCCTTGTACCGGTTCTCTCCTGTCTGTGATGAAAACAGATGGGTCAATAAGCTCACTCGGGACACTACCGTTGAGCGATTCGTCCAGCAGCGCTTGTATAGCCGCGTACTGATATTCATTTAGCTCGAGATTGTGCGAAATTGAGTCAGCATCACATACTTGCTTTCTGTTTCCTCCTTTTTCGCCTACCAGCTGTCCTATGTTTTTCCTGAGCTCTCGTCTCATGTCACCCATTCGTCGTTTTAAAGCCGGAAACCGCTTCGCTTGTTCGGTGAGAGACGCCCTCAGTTGCTTGAGATTCTTATGTATCTTAATGTATGGATCAACATCAGCAACGACGGGAGGTCTGACGGGGGCTGAGGTGGACACCCCATTTTGTTGAGGCGGCCCTGACGCAAACGATTGCGCAAAAGGCGATGCCGTGCCTGGTGCTTTCCCTTGAGGAGATTGAGTTGATGTTTGACTGATAGGCTCGGTCCTCTTGAATGGGTTTGGTGGAATTAATGGGGAAGTTTGTGCGCTGCCGGTGCCATTGACTTGCGCAAATGGATTCTTGAGTATGGTAGGTTGTTGAGGGCTGAGTGGAGAGGGCTTTGCGCTCGATGCCGTCTCTTTGCTCGCTTCTGGGACCGGCTGGACAGGCTCCTTGTGGGCAGCAAATCCATTTACCTGTACGGGGGAAGCTTGCGGCTCTGGCTTTGGCTCCGGCTCCGGCTCCGGGGGCAACTTGGGGACTGTCTTCAGCTTAAGAGCTCTCAATCGCTCTTCTTCCACCCGTAGCAACTCCTCTGTCCGTATTCGCTCCTCCTCCTTTCTTTGCTGCTGCAATATGCTTTCCTGGCGCTCTAGTAGCCTCTTTTGCTCCTCCTCAAGTACATGTTCGTTGAAAGTCCTAATAGCCGCCTCGCGGACTCGGTCGTGTTCGGCTGCCGCTGCGGCGAGGGCATTTTGGTGATTGAGCTCCGTATTTCGATTTTCCGACAGGAAGCTAGACACGCGGGAACGATCAGGGCTGGACAGTGGCTGCGACCTGCGCGAGGCAGGAGAAGAGCCGGCCATTGCGTCCAAGGAGACGCACTATTGCATCGCCGAGTGTTGCGGGTTGGAGTATAGCGCCAGACAGCTGGATATAAAAATACTATATTGGAGATCAACAAAGCGGGTACCTTGGGAGTCGGACAAGGATGATTGTACCAGCAGTTATGTAGCAGGTGGTGTAGTTGGCAGGATGTACATATGCAGATATGTAGGTGGCAGGTAATTTTGGCTTTTTGTTCGGGAGACGAGAGACGCTCGAACAAAGATCGAGATCCGAGGACAGGGATCAAGGATTTGGATGAATGGGCAATTGGCGATTGAACGTTCCCAACGCGACGGGATGAGGCGCGTGGGAAAAGAGATTGACCGAATCACCGTTATTCTGCCGATTTTTTTAGAAGGTAAACGTCAACGGGTACCTTTCTAGGTAAAGCGGTGTGCGGGGGAGCTTGCGCCAGGAACTTCAAGCTGTTCAAAAATTGAAGATTTGAAGAATTTATACACCATATATTGTACCTAGGTGTGCAAGACCAAAGAAACAGAAGAGGAGCTATTTCTTTTCAATACGACCCCTTTGTATGCTTTACTTGTTTTGTTAGATTGTCTTGCTAAACAATAGGATTCTATTAATTTACTTCTAATTGGGAATTCGGCCTTTTCCCTCTTTCTTTTCCGTCAAATCTGTCACGCTTGCCAATTCAATATAGCTGAAGTAGCAGCTGTTTAACCCATTATGAAAATTCTCTTGTTTTTCTTTCAACTTTACGCCACGATGCCTTAATAGCGATGATAACCAAGAAAGGCCTGCTTATATAATCCCAATGTTGATAAATTTCGCATAACGTTAAAGATACATTCGGTGATGAGGCTCTTGCAAAAATTCAATATCATCCCGTCGTCAGAGTGGTGCCAGGGAGAGTTCTATGCTCGGCTTAGTGTCACTTCAATGCCAGGTTAGGTAGATTGAAACATGCAACCAAACAGTTTGGGTTCACTCGAATTCAGGGTCTCCCTGCCTATCATCTTATCAAATGCCTAATAATGCGCTGGATATATGCGACGAGAGTTCTGATACGACGTCCAGCTACCTAATAGATTCGCCGGGCAGTCAGACTAATTGGCCTAGATGCATGACTAGAACTGTTAGATTAATATACGAAGCTTCCCGAGACCCCTCCATAACCCCTAGCTATTTATCTCTAGCTTACTACTAGGTATCATAGCCTCACTATAGGTGCTGTATGTTTACTCCAAGGGTCAATGCAACGAGAGCAGGGTGAAGTGAGGGGGGAGGATTATACACCTACGTAATGACTGACGCTGGCTTGAAAGCCGCATGAATGACAGAGAAAGATGTTGCCGTTTCTGGTGATTTCTTTACCAATGAGTCTTACGCTGGTATAATATAATAAATAAAAATTTTGAGATGAGCACTTTATTATATGGAAACGCACCTTCTAGACTGAAACCTCCCAAGATAGAAAAAACCAGACCTTCTGATTCGTGACTGTGGCCTCAGTAAAAGCCAATCTACATCTTGAAGCTTAAAATACCAAAGGTAAAGCAAGGTACGGTCCCTATCTAGTAAACCCACCTGCAGAATTCCAAGTTAAAATCCATACATATCCAGAAAGGTGCTAGTCTATACCCTTCTTATTGCCGTCCCTACCTTAGGTATCAAATTGAAGATCTATGCAAACTGGAAATGTCAAGGTGCTCAGGTAAAATATAAAACAGTAAAACATACAAAAGACAATGACAATGACACCTTTCATCGTTTTGGAGTGATCTGACAGACCGAACAGGGCTACCTTACAGGCTAACCCACCTAGAGGTACCCAACTAAGCTGCTAAGCTGCACGAACGCTAGACATACGACAAGGGGCAAGCCTAACTGCTACGTCCGCCGTGCATGCTACGTACGCTACAGCATAAGTACTTCGTACCATTACCACATTGTGAAGCACCTGGCCAATCACAAGAGCCCCCAACCAGCCAAAAGCCTGGCCCGCCAAGGCCTTTGCCCCATTTCGCCCGTCCTCGCTTTGGTCCTGACCTCACAGTCCTCTCCCCGTATCCAGGTGGCCATTGAAGCGATCTTCCTAAAATCTCCCAAAGCTTTCCCAACTTTGACTTTTTTGATCTTCCATCTCCCACCACATCTCTCGTCTCTCTCCCTATCTTTCCATCACATCGTTCACCCTCTCTCAGCTCTTTTCCACGTTCCTTCTCTTGGGATTCTGTCATACATAGCAGCATTGCAGCCTCGTTCCATCCTCTCATTTACCCTCCTTTTGTTAGTCGCAAGAGTCCACGCAATCCACCAAAAGAGAACACAACTATCAAGTTTCGTCCCCAGACCAACCAAAAGCTCCAACAACCACTGGCTTTCGCCTCATCCATCCAATTCGCCCGCAATCAAAATCACTTGCCGATTTGACACCTCTCGCACCCGACGTGCATCTACATTGCTCAGATAGCCCAATATGGAGCAACAGCCTCCTGCTCCCCAGACCGGGGGTGTCCCCGGTCCGACAGGACGTCGTCTTCATATTGCCCATCGCAGGAGTCCATCCGAGCTCACCCCCCTGATGAGCATGTTCGCGAATCCTGGAAGTGAGTCTGCTTTCTTATCAACTCTATGTTGTTGCCAGATGGCTCCCCTCTCGTATTCCAAGCTAACTGCGTGGCTTTGTCTATAGTGGAGCAACTTGCTATTCAGCAGCAGATCGAGTTGTTGCAGCAACAGCAGCAACAGATACAGGCCACACATCAACAATACATGAACATGGGAATGATGGCACCGGGTCAGCTTGGCCCTGGTGGCTCTTTTAACCCTTTGCAGCCAACCATGGCCAATATGTCACCGCAGACAGCCTTTCAATTCCCCAACCAGCTTCCACAGCAGCAAAATGTTCCCATGGGCCCTCCTAGCCAGCCCATGTCACACCGCCGTAACCAGTCGGCTCTCCCCAACATGGGAATGGGACCTCCCCCGGCTCCATCCGCTGGAGCTTCCGGGTCGTCCTTTGGGCAGTTTGATAACTCGTCTGGCCAGCAGAACCGTGAGAACGCACCTCGAGGAGGGCGAGGCGGCGGCGGCGGCTCCGGTCACCAGCGAAGACACTCCTTAGCCCTAGCCGACGCTAAGAAGGCAGCTGAGCTCGCTCAGCAGAAACGAACAGCAACTGGTTTCCAGTTCCCCGCCGCGGGACCTTCCGAGGGCTCACCCGCCGATGAGCCCAAATCCGTCCCTGCGGATACCCCTATAGCACAGGGGTCCTCCACTCGCGGCGGACGCGGCGGACATGGACGGAGCCAGAGCATGGCAGTCAACAGCCGTGGCGGCGCCCGCGGTGGTGGTGCCATGCATTTTAACAGCAACGAGGGTAATGACTTCGCACGCCGTGGCGGCGGTGCGGGAGGTCATGCCCGTACCTCATCTCGTAACTTCGAGGGCAACTGGCGTAACCAGCAGAGCCAAAACCAGGTTCAGGAGCAGACTGGGCAGGGCCAGCAAGGATTCCAGCCTGGTCATCGTTCGCGAGGCTCCGTGAACCAATCTATCTCAAACATTGGACAGTTCTCGTATCCCGGCCAAGGTCCTCAAATTATGCAAATTCCTGGCCAGATGCCAATGATGCAGATGTTCCCCGGCCAGCAGCTTAACCCCATGCAGATTAATCAGCTTCAAGCTCTCCAGGCTGCCCAGATGAATGGTCAGCATCTTGTCGGCTTGGGAGCGAGTCAGCATGCGCCACAGCTCGGCGGCCAGCAGTCGCAACAGCAGCAGAGGAAGACACTGTTCACACCGTATCTTCCCCAAGCTACGTTGCCCGCCCTGCTCGGCGATGGACAGCTGGTCTCTGGTATTCTCCGAGTGAACAAGAAGAACCGCAGCGATGCATACGTATCTACATCAGATGGCCTTTTGGATGCTGACATTTTCATTTGCGGTAGCAAAGATCGTAACCGAGCTCTAGAGGGTGATCTAGTCGCAGTTGAACTGCTTGACGTTGACGAGGTATGGTCTCAGAAGCGAGAGAAGGAAGAAAAGAAAAAGAGGAAGGATATCACGGATACCCGGTCTGGGTCTACTAATGGCAATGGTCAGTCGAATACTGCCAACGGAGAAGAGACGACCAACGGCGAAGGAGGAATCCGTCGACGTGGCAGTCTCCGACAAAGACCTACTCAGAAGAAGAACGACGATGTCGAAGTAGAAGGGCAAAGCCTTCTTCTCGTCGAAGAGGAGGAGATCAACGATGAATCCAAGCCGCTTTATGCTGGCCATATTGTTGCTGTCATTGAGCGTGTTGCTGGCCAGATGTTTTCAGGTACTCTTGGCTTACTGCGACCTAGCAGCCAAGCTACGAAGGAGAAGCAGGAGGCAGAGCGGGCTGCCCGTGATGGTGGTCGATCTCATGATAGCCGTCAACAAGATAAGCCCAAGATTGTTTGGTTTAAACCTACTGACAAGCGTGTTCCGCTCATCGCCATCCCCACTGAACAGGCGCCACGAGACTTCGTGGAGAAGCACCAGGACTATGCTGATCGTATATTTGTCGCGTGCATTAAGCGTTGGCCAATTACGTCACTTCACCCCTTTGGTACTCTAGTCGAGCAGCTCGGAAAGATGGGCGATCTGAAGGTAGAGACGGATGCTCTCTTGCGCGACAACAACTTTTCATCCGATGAGTTCTCGGAAGCCGTTCTGCGAAGCGTCGGCCTTCAGGATTGGTCTATCGCTAAGGAGGACGAAGCTTCTATCAGTGCCCGCCGAGACTTCCGCGGCGAGAAAACATTCACTCTCGACCTTGCTGGTACTGGTGAGCTCGGCAATGCTGTTCATGTCAAGACCGAGTCGGACGGAAAGATTGAGATCGGTGTGCACGTGGCTGACGTTACTCACTTCGTCAAGCCTAATTCGCTCGTTGACCGTGAGGCTAAAAAGCGCGGCACTGCCGTTCACCTTGTCAATCGCACCTGCGCACTTCTCCCTCCCAAGATTGCCTCCGAGCTTGGTACACTTGTCCCAGGTGAGGACAGATTGACCGTCAGTGTAGTCTTCCGCGTCAACCCGCACACTGGTGTAGTCGCTGAGAGTGACACCTGGGTGGGAAAGAGTATTATTAAGAGCAGCGCTACACTGACCCTGAAAGAACTTGACGACGCTCTTGCAAACCAGACGGGCTTCAAGCATGAAGCTGTTCAGGTTAAGGACGTTCAGATTCTTAATGTAAGGCTCACATTTCCTATACTATAACTTCCGCTAATATTTGTCATTAGGCTGTTGCAGAGAAGTTCCGTGAGGCACGCCTGGGTTCTGATGGTGAGCCTATGGCTCCTCTTCGACTCCTTCATCAATTGGATGATGAGAACATCCCCATTCAGCACAACATCTTTGATTCTACTCCTGGCACTGAGCTGGTCGAAGAACTTCTGCACAAAGTTAATGCCTCTGTCGCTCAGAAGTTGGCTCAGGGTCTTCCCGAAAAAGCTCTGCTCCGGCGCCAATCGGCTCCAAATGCCCGGCGCTTGCAGACTTTTGTCGAACGCATGCGGGCACTTGGATATGACATTGACACTACCAGCAGTGGTACACTTCAAAACAGCTTATTTAAGGTTGATGACTCCGATATTCGCAAGGGTATGGAGACTCTGCTCCTTAAGACCATGCACCATGCCAAGTATTATATCGCCGGCAAGACGGCGAAACAACTATGGCCTCATTTTGCTTTGAATTTGCCCCTTTCTACTCACTTCACGGCGCCTACAAGACGCTATGCTGACATCATCGTTCACCGCCAACTGGAGGCTGTCCTGTCGGAAGGCAAGGTCGAATACACCGACGACATTGAGAATCTAGTGAAAACGATTGAATCTTGTAACACTAAGAAAGAATCGGCACAGAATGCTCAGGAACAGAGTATTCACATTGAGTCATGCAGGATCATGGACCGGAAGCGCCAGGAGGTCAATGGCGATCTTATCAGCGAAGGCATTGTTATCTGCGTCTACGAATCCGCCTTCGATGTTTTGATTCCCGAATGGGGCTTCGAAAAGCGCGTGCATTGCGATCAGCTGCCGCTCAAGAAAGCCGAATTTAGAAAGGAGAAGAGAGTCCTAGAGCTATACTGGGAGAAGGGGGTTCCTAGCTCTGCATATGTCCCAGAGGACGAACGACCTAAAGCTGGTGCTTCGCAGCGTATTTCCAATGCGATGGCGGCCGCCAGACATGCAGAAGAGGCCGAGAGGGCCAGGAAGGAGCGCGAGGAAGCAGCACGAAAACAGACTGAGACGGGAACCATGTCGACTCACGAAGTCGATGCCTTGTTCGATGATGATGACGATAATGCTTCTGATATCACGGAGGCTATGGCCGGTGCGTCCTTGGCTGAGCGACCGACTCAGAGCGTTCCAGGCTCTCCGGCGCGATCCGCTTCGAACCCTGGTGTCCTCCACCGAACCAGATCCGACTCAAAGGTTCCCATGGCGGAAGCCGTGGAAACCCGGCTGACGAACAAGGAGAAGTACCTTAAGCTGTTCGCATTGAGAGAAGAGGGTGGCGATTACATTCAAGATGTGACTGAGATGACGAGAGTACCTGTGATCCTCAAGACGGATCTCAGCAAGAGCCCACCGTAAGTACTTAATTCGATTCTCGTATGGACCACAGAAACTAACAGGTATGCAGTTGCTTAACTATTCGTTCCCTTAACCCGTATGCTCTTTGAGCGGTCTTAATGGCGATCTGCTTTGCCCGACGTATATGAGCAAGCAGAGTAATATGCACGGCGAGTGTTGGCGTATTGTTTGAAGCATGCTAGCATGCAGCGTGAGTCGAAAAGAGTAGGGTAGATTGGCAGACCGTATCGACCAGAATTAAAAAGGGGATGCGTCTCTTACCGTGTTGATAAAAGTGTTTTAGACGGGCAGACCGAGTTATGTAACTGCCGTAGTCAACAGAGATATACGAGATCATACCAAATAAATTGATTACACCCTTGTATTATTTAATGAAATATGTTGTGTTTCTTATTGCATGATCTTGATAAGTTTATTGAAACAGATCTGTTTTTCAGTAGTCACTTAGGCGAGAATATGTCCTTATATACCTAATTCTTGCGTACCTAACTTATATGTCACCTAGAGACTTATTCGGCCGGACAGGATGGAACATGCTTGAGGCGGAGACTAGATGCTTAGGAGGAATATTTGTAGTCCAACAGGATTTGGATGAGCCCCGTATTGTGGCTGCATGATAGAATGGAAACATGCAGCACGGCATTTAACATGGGCGACGATCCTTGGCTCTCAGACAGATCCGGTAAGATGGCACCAACGGGTCAAGCGGGTGTGCGACCTTCCACGGTGGCCACTGTCTGATGTGACGCTTCTTCCGGGACGGCAAGCAAACGCCATATTCGTTACCCCCACAGGGTCCATCTTCTTCCTCTCTTTCTCGCGAGGCTTGATCGACAGTGGATACGGATAAGGCCTCGAGGGGCCCGCCACGGACCGTCCTACTTCCCTTCTCACGTGCTGTGTCGTTATACGTTTGGGACCGAACTTGGGTCGAGTTGCGAGATCAGATCTTATCGCCTCCCGAAGTGTAACGACAAAGGTAACTAACTGGGTCGGTACCCAAGTACCTTACCCTAACAGTTCGACCCGTGTGATGATCCATCAAATCTCTTATTTTCCTCTATTCTGTTGTAGCTGAGGACCAAGTCAAGGAAGATTAGCGGCATCGAAAACGCGCGATACGACATTTACCCTTCCTGTCATTTCAACTTTAGCTTCCGCCAATGATAACCCTTGTCAAGGGGTCTACCAGGTCCCTGGATTAAGCGCGACTCTCTTCATCAGTTTTTTCTTCATCAACTTTCAATAGAGAGAATCGGTATGGCTGATGCTTACTGATAATCACAGAAAATTGTGTGATTATCGTTGTAAGAAGATCTTTTATTATGTATCTCTTTACAACATCGATGAAGCTCCAAAGAGACCCAGATACGACAGTCATTTTGTCTAATCTGACCTAATCGGATCTATGTTAGAGTAGACAGGTCCGGGTCGCAGTGCCAAGCCGTGTCATGATATTGCGCCAGTGCGTCACGAAGCTTAATATTTGCCCTCGCGGTCCTGCATCGTTATTAAGGAAAACGTGGCGGCGGACCTATCAATCGGCACAGCACAAGTCTCCAGTTTCAGAGCTCGGCTCGGTGCCCGTCCGCCCTCTGAAACGGCATCTGAGGCAGGATAGGCTACAAGACAGTGAAGACCCCGTGCGCGAACCCCCGGCTCCTTTCCGCAATGGGCTCAAGTACCCCTGGCCCATCCCCACCACGGCTCTTGGCTGCGACCCTCCTTAACCGAACGAACAGCGATCCGAGCCCCTGGCCCCCCGTATCCAGCAAGCAACTTCATCTTAACTTTTTAAGCTATGAGCTTGATTGATCAACCCGGCTCTCATTGGCCCGACTGAAGCTTATTCCTCTATCGTTGTTTCGTTTCTTCCTTTCTTCTCAGACTAATCCGTCCTCCGCCTTCATGGGGCCCTGTTCTTGACAGATCCCGAGCCTGTTATGTCGCTATGGAATCTAGATTGCCCGGGAGCGCTGGGCACCCCTGGCTGCCCTGGGTGCTCGGAGTCGGAAGCTCATGAAAGTGAACATGGGAGGATGGGTACTAGCACATCAAATATTCCTGCCTATCGTCAAGGAGCCTCAAGGGGCCGACGCTTAGGATCGCCCTGTCCCATTCCCGGCCTACCTTCTATCCGTGACCCGCATGCCCATCACAACCTAATCTACCACATGGTGGTTAGTTTTAATGAGGCCGTGTTTCCCACCTATTTCGTCTAATTCCTCATTCCTTTCTCATCCCGTACATTTCGTGTCCAACTCCGAACTTCAAGCGCTGGTCTGCTTCCCGCGGGATCAACGTCTTCATCACTCTCCTTTCAGCCTCTTGTAATTCTTGTAATACCCAGGTGGGACCTTTATAGAACAGCCAAGCTAGTCTTGCTTTTCATTCACTTCGACGATCACTCATTATATCACGAATTTCACGCTGTCGCTATTGACTCGATTTACTCGATAACGAAACGGAGACGAAGACGTATACTTATACCGAACATTAATTAAAGACAAGATGCCTTCCATCATGAAGATTGCTGGTGTTATCACCGGATTGGCGGCTGTTGCTTGCGCCCTACCCGCACAACCTAAGTTGACCTCGAGACAAAACCACATCTACAGCATCGCCAAGCGTCAAAACGCTGCCGCCGCTGCTCTCGGCCTTGCGGATGTTGATATCCTGCAGTTGTATGTACCACTTCTACCCCACTTGGATAAACAGATCACTAACAAGATGATAGCGCTCTGACCTTGGAATGGCTCGAGGCTTCTTTCTACCAACAAGGTTTCGCCCAGTTCGGTGACGACCAGTTCAAGGCTCTTGGCTTGAACGATGTTCAACTTGCCGACCTCAAGGGCATTGGCTCTAGCGAGCAGTCCCACGTTGGCCTGCTCCAGAGCGCCATCGCACAGGCTGGTGTCCAGCCTGTCCAGCCCTGCCAATACAACTTCGGCTTCACTGATGCCGCCGGCATGGTTGCTACCGCATCCATTCTCGAGAGCGTTGGTATTTCTGCCTACCTTGGTGCTGCGCCTCTTGTTTCGGACACGGCGATCCTCAGCACCGCCGCTTCCATTCTCACCATCGAGGCCCGACACCAGTCGTTCATCCGCATCGCCTCGGGTGTCGCCGCCTCGCCTTCTCCCTTCGACACGCCTCTCGGCCCGAAGGCTGTCTTCTCCCTGGCCGCCCCCTTCATCACGTCGTGCCCCGGCGGTTCCAACCTGATCCTCACCGCCTTCCCCGCCCTGACGATGACCAGCCCTGCTCCGGTAGCTGGCGTCAGCGCTCTCGCGCAGGGAACCATGCTGAACTTCCAGAGCGACGCCGCCTCGGGCGCCACCTTCTGCGGCTTCACCAACTCCGCCGCGCCCGGCGGCACCGCCTTCTCGGCCTTCTCTGCCGCCTCGGGCTGTGCTCTCCCGCCCAACTTGGCCGGTACTGTCTACGTCACCCTGACCAGCGCCGCGCCCGCCTCTGGCGTTCTGACCGACGACATCACGCTGGCCGGCCCCATGGTCATGAACCTCAGCTAAGCTAAGCGTGTGTCTCTCGACAGACCTGGTGTGTAAAGCGTATAGGAAGTTGCATATTTCTAATGGTGCATCCGCAACGGTGCGGTGCATGACTTAATTATATCCGGTACATGGGAGGAAAGACGGGCACGTCAAGATTGGGGGACGAAAAGGAAATGGAAGAGAAGAGGAAATAAAAAAAGACGACCAACGCACGGGACAGACGAGCGGAGGTCTCGGTAGCTCGCACAGTACCGTACCACCAGCTTAGACCAATATATCTCGTTTGTGTCCATTTGTCGGCGCCTCTCCCCCATCTTTTTGTACGTAACCACAATCAACCCAACCAAACCGGACTTCGAGATCTCTCGCCTGTATATATATTATACCCCCCTCTTTTATCACCTACCGGAGACCAGGCGTCAAGGAAAAGAGGGATTCAAAGGCGAAGACGGAGAAGATGGGGAAGATATAGGAATTAGGATCAAGCATCCAAGGGCATTTCATTTCGTTGTTTTTCACCTTCTACATATTATTCTTTTTTTGTCAGTGGTAATAGGATGGGAGAGGCGGGGGATGATACATCCCGCGCGAAACCTCGATTGAGGGGAGGTGGAATGGTTGATGAGAATTATAGTTAAAGAGGTGGGCGATACCCCGATAGCGCAGACCTAGAGGTCAATTAGACACTCGATTCTGGAGATTTAGAGCTGAATAGAGAAACATGAAGACGTCTAAATCATTCATTCTTGCGTCTCGGTGATGAACTATTATCAAGGTTCCACTTAGCTGACGTAAGAGCTCGATATGGCTTATCGAAGTCATGCTGTATTGGTAACGGTTATAGTCCGGCATTGAATTACGTTGATCATGAATGAACGTTGGTATTGCCCAATCAGGGTCCCATAACTCAGTTGGTTAGAGTGTTGTACTAATAATGCAAAAGTCGAGAGTTCGACCCTCTCTGGGACCATGTCTTAGCTTTTTCCCATCCTATTGACAATAAAAACGTCTTAACAGTACATATTTTTGCAGAATATTTAAGACCAAAATGTTACAATATTCAATGTGATGATTAAAACGTATTCGCCTGAGAAACTAACCGACTAGTCATTGTACCAATACCACCACCACGGTTCACATTTTTGACAGGATTGCGCTCTCATGCTCATGTTCCGCGACATACCAAGATTGTCTGCTAACATAATAAATTTGGTAGAGCATACATGGGTACCTTTCCTTTTCATGGGAGTTTAGGCAGTATTGAAATCGAGCTTTTTGGTCCTTGTTGCTGCACAGCTTCATTCAGTCCCATCAGCTGCATGCTCCGTATGCGACATTCGTCAGCTCTCACACATGCACATATCATTGAAGTAACATGCTTAGTACAACATATGCCTTATATTTCCCTAAATTTTTCAAGAAAAATAACGGCAGGGCGACATGATTATCACACTATTAGACTTAGGAGTGTTGGCTTTGAGGCCCGTTATAATAGCCACAACCATTTCACAAAAATACATACATGTCCTTGTCACATAGATTGGTATATGAACCATTACCTTTTATCTTCATCTTTATGCTAGTCTCAGCCCTCAAGGAGCATTTCCATCTCTCTTTACGTCTTCTTTTGCAAAAGGTCTTTGGATAGTGTGCTACTTATGCTTCATTTATGCTGACCTTACCTATGCCTGAAAAAGAGGACAGTATGAACCCTCTAGAAGATGCTTCATGAATTTATCTTTTATGCACTATCCAACTAAGCTCCCCCAACGCCCTTCACGTCTAACTATAAGTAACATCCTATCCCTTCATAGCTACAATATTGGCTAAATATGTTCAAACCACACATCATAGCTTCTCTATTGCAGGACTTTTCAACTTCGTTATGTCATGTTCCGGTAAAGGGTTACAATATCACTACATCAGCTAAGCCTATGCTATTTCTAGGGAGAACTAAACACCCGAAATCTCCCCGACACATTGACAGTTGCTGATCTATTAGAAGCATGATCCAAGTTGGCGCATACCTACATCCTTTTCTCTTTGGAAAATTTCCACACCAGTTGACCATAGCACTAAGCCTACAGATGAGTATTATCCAATCCCCCCTCCCTTTTGGCCTACGCAGGGCCAGTCTATGATGCCTATCTCTATTAAGTACTAGAGACCGCCAGTGCGGCTATCGATGAGTTTATAGCGTGTGCTCTGGTCTGAGACAAGTCGCCTTCCCTGACCTCATGCCCCATACCTGCTACTTCTCCTCTATTTACCGCCGATGTAAGGGCCCAGACGAAGATAACTTCTTATCAAGCATACTTACGTTTAGACACGCACACGGTGATGCTACGTTACTATAGTTGCGTGGAGTAGTAACACAGGAAAGCAGATAAGTATTCCATCATGTTGATGACCCTTCACATTATCTTGTTTAACCTGTTATGGAAGATGAACTCGCGTCTAAATGTCGGGGTGGGGTAATGGACGGTAGCTATTCCTTGACGATGTGTTCTGAAGCGACTCATGAATTTCACATCTTTTCCATTTATCTGTCACGTTGATGCGTAGCTGACACTAGATGATTTCAGCTCTCCGCCAATTGATAAACCGACACCTTCACTCTGCCAAGGTGTATGGGATGTTGTCCAAAAACCGCTGATTATCAGCCTTTCTCTCCGCCGACACCTTGTTACGGCCCAATCGTCGGCGGGTAACCAGAACGTTCGATAACCGTCTTCGAACACACTGAACAATGGCTCATACATCATCCATTTAATAGTCATAAAATCCTTTACCACTCTTCTTCCCCAACCAGCCAGCGTCAACCATCTTAGCAAGTAGCACGCTTGGCCGATACTTAGAGTCCCCAGTTTCCTGGTGTAGAACCTTCATAATAGCTAGGCATGTATCGAGACCGATGAAATCGGCAAGCTGAAGCGGTCCCATCGGAACATTGGTACCGTTCTTCATGATAGCGTCGATGGAGTCGCGGTCGCCAACACCGGTCTCCAAGCATATCACTGCTTCGTTGATATACGGCATCAAGATGCGGTTCGCCAAGAAACCAGGGGTATCCGCCGACACTGAGGGGATTTTGCCCATGGCCTTGCAGAAAGCGACCGCGGTTTCTAACGTCTCCGCACTCGTTTGCAATCCACTGATGATCTCGACACCCTTCTGTACTGGCACTGGGTTCATAAAATGAGTTGATACGACACGGGAACTTGCTGACAGATCTTTCGGGTCCTTCGTGGTCGCCGCAGCGATTTTGGTGATAGAAATGGACGACGTGTTCGTCGCTAGGATGGTGTGTTTCGGACAGACTTCTGCGAGCTTGGCGAATATGTCAAACTTCAATTGCGGAATTTCAGGTACTGCCTCAATCACAAAATCAACTTGTGAGAGTTCCTCAATTTCCGTGGTCGGCAAAAGTTTGGACCTCGCTTCGTCGGCTTGTTCCTGGGTGATTCGCGATTTGGAGACATCCTTGGATAGGAGCTTCTCTAATGACCGATAAGCATTTTCAATTCAAGGGAGATACATCCGATGAGAGTGAAGCACAAACCTGCAAATCCTAGCCCCTTATCGAGAGCAGCTTTCGATGCGTCGACGAGAGTGACGGGGATACCAGCTTTCTGTGCAGCGACCAAAGCAATTCCTAGTCCCTGAAGAAGTGTGAGTTTCGAGTTGTACGGATCTCATAGAATCACATGTGAACTCTCACCATTTGACCCGCGCCTATGACGCCTAGGCTCTTTACCTGAGCTGCATATCGAGCCGGGCTGGAACTAAAATGTCTAACTTGGCGCCCAAGCTGTACAGCTCTTATTCTCCCAATTGTACTTGCCATTGTGAAGCCTAACGTCTATCGAGACAACTTGAAGGATGAAAGATGCACGTGGTAAGCCGAAAGTTAAGGTCAGCTAGGTAAGGTGAGAGGAATGGGCCGGGGCCGTTGCCGGATAGCCTCGGGCTGCGGATAACTGTGGAGCGGTAGCTACCTACCGCACGGACCAATTAGAGTCAATTAACCCCAATTCAATGTCTTGGCGCGTCGGCGCGTAGATCAAAGCCAAGCGCGTCGCGTTTGTCAATTTACATCTTAAACTTTCCTATCTTGGCATTGATGAAGACTCAACACTGAACTACGGATCGAAAACTCTGGCGTAGGAAGCCAATTCCTCGTCGCTAACATGGAGTCGTCAGATGTCAATGGTACTACCGATGTAGTGCATCCCGAAGTTCGAGCGCATATCAACAGTCTTGTTTCAGCTGTTAGTGATTCCGCATCCCTGACCTTCTATTCGATAGTGGAAATACTGATCACGACTATGTAGCTCGGTGGTTTCAGTGCCGATGATGACGGACGATACGTACTTGGAGACTCCGCACAGGAAGTCTTGAGAGATATTAAGAAATGGATTCGATTCTACGATGAGAAAACGAACCGAATGGACGTTGCGCGATGTCTGGCCGAGGCGAATATAATTGAGGGCGACTTACTACATATTCTTGCGACCTGGCCCGAAGCTGCCACCGATAACAAATTCAGAGCGAAAGCTGCCCTAGCATGCTTCGAGATTATGGTTCCATTGACCTGGCCGTTGGAACGAGATATTGAACAGATGACTGTCAACCATCACCGACATCTTCCAGTACTACAGCTCGCCCAAGTCGGCTACAAGCGTGCCATAATCAACTTCGATGCCGCCCAGATCCTTCACACCGCTGTGCGAATAGCGTTGCCTTCTATGGCTCTTTCCCGAAGCGATCGATCCTCTCGTGACGACGGAATCATCAAATTAGTGTTGCTATTTCTGCGAAACGTAGCCATGATCACCCCTCCCCCGGGCGTTCAATACGATGGCGACGAATCCCAGATCTCGCGTTCGGCTTTGATCGACGCATTTTCCTACCAAGATATTCTTCTTACGATACTGACGATAGCCTCGAACATGGGAGAGGACTTCAACCAGGAAGCTCTGATCGTGATGGAGATCATTTTCCACCTAGTCAAGCGCGTGGACGTCTCCAAACTTTTTATGGATGACAAGCAACTTAGCAAGGCGAAATCGAACGAACTCGTGGCAATGATGAATAAAGAAGCTGCCATGCATCGGCCCTACAATCGAAAAGCCCCCTCAAGACATAATCGGTGGGGAACCATGATCTGGGTGGATAGGGGTGATGGCAAGGTCTCAACGGTCACTGGTCAAGACGCTTTGCTAGATTCTGCGACCAGACAACAGAAGATGGACAACAGCAAAGTGTTCCGACCCCCTCGAAGACCTAAAAAAGACGAGATGGAACCAAGAGACCTTGGGCCCCCAGTATCACTCAACTCTAGAGCGCGCCAACAGCTAAAGGGCTTTGTTGAGGAGTTTCTAGATTCCGGCTTCAACCCTCTGTTCCAACATATCCGAAAGAAGCTCGATGAGCAAAAAGACTACGTCTTCGAACATCACTCGCGACAATTCTTCTACCTAGTGTCATGGTTTCTAGAAGCTGAGAGGATGCGAAAGAAGGCTGCAAAGGACCGCAAGCCTACCAATGCTGACGATACTGGGTCCTTCAACCTAGTTGCCGGCGTGCTCAACCAAGAAATGTTCATCACGTTGAACAGAGCAATTGGTGACTCCCTAGAAAGCAAGCGATGGCAAGAACTATGCGCGGCCATGCGATGTTTTACACAGATCCTTTTAACTGTACAGGAAATGTCCGAATCTGGAAATGAAGATGATGAGGAGATTGCGGAGAACATCCTTAGCCGTATCTTCTACGAAGAAGAGACCCACGACCGAATTGCAAATATTGCTAAAGATTACAAAGAGCAAGGCTTTGATTATCTCGATGCTAGTACTGAGCTTACTCACACTTACCTTCGGGTACTAGAATCGTATTCCAAGCAGAATGTGGATATGCAAGTGCGATCAAAACGACGAGTCCGAAAGAAAAAGAAGGCTGTGAAAGCTGCTGGAGAGGATGAGGAAAATCCCGTGGAGGAGGACGATTCCGAGAATGACCAGGCGAACGCAGAGCGGACAGCTCGCGAGCGAAAATTCGATTTTACTCGATTCTCTAATCGTTTTACTCCTCAAGGTGTTGTTGACACATTTGTCAAATTCACAAAATACTACCACGACCTGAACGACGCCCAACTCAAGCGAGCGCACCGCTACTTCTATCGCATAGCTTTCAAGCAGAATATGAGTGTGATGCTTTATCGAATCGACATTATCCAGCTATTTTATGGTATGATGAAGGGTCAGGAGCCTCTGGATAAGAGTTCGACGATGTACAAGGAGTGGGAGGAACTAGTAAAACAAATTCTCAAGAAGTGCATCCGCAAGATCGAGGAACGACCTCAATTAATCATCGAGCTATTGTTCTCGAAGCTCAACGCAACCGCACATTATCTAGAGTTTGGATACGAAAAGCAGACGATATCAACAACACAGTCTAAGCCAGCAGCCGAGCTGGAGTTCCGACATATCGTCGAACGAGATCAACAAATCGCAGTCGCTGTAGGTGTCCTATTAGACAAGAACTTGGCCGATCATATCAACTGGGTCAAGGCTCAATTATCTGCTGCAGAATCCGAAAGGAGGGCTTGGGAAGCTGCAGATAAGGCAATGCCCTCAGTGGAGGGAGGTGAGAACCAAGGTGAAGAGCAGAATCAGGAGAATACCCCGACTAAAGAATCTCCTCCTATCTGTAAGTGCCCCCACCCCCTAATACTAACAAATCACAACTAATGATCAATAGCTGTACGACCGGATAATGATGCTCGCCGTACTGCCATATTCAAAAACTCTCACCTCCGGCTTCTCATGAAGCTCGTTGGTTTCGAACGTCTTGTTCCCACTGTGGAAGAGACGCCGGAATCGGCTTGGACAATCCCGTCGCATTTGACGGGTGACCAGCTTCAGGACTCCCTAGACCTAATTAAGAAGGCAGAGTTTAGCCCGCCAACGTTCGACGAAGGCAAGCTGGCCGAAGATCAGCTGAGGAGGAAAACCGCACCGCGGAAGAAGGCAGTCTTCGACGACGATGATGACGGAATCGTGGATGACGATGACGACGAGATCCTCTTCCCCGCCGGCGGCCCGACGGCTAGAAAGGTCGCAGATGAGTTCCTGGACAAGCCAAAGAAGACCCGGCGTCGGCGGCGCCGGGGCAGCGACGCCGAGGAGCCGCCCGAGGAGCAGCTCGAAGAGAAGGCGCGCGCCCGCAAGGAGCGCGAGAAGGCGAAGGCGCACCGGTTCAAGAGCGAGCTCTTCGTGCACGCGAGCGACGACGAGTCCGACGACGACGACGGCGAGCGCTGGGCCGAGTTCTACGCCAACGAGGAGAGGATCCGGCAGCGCCAGAGCGTCGCGGCGCGGGGCGCGAC
>JAOXNQ010000003.1:1634048-1652935 GCA_028571165.1 Hypoxylon perforatum
GTCGCGGCGCGGGGCGCGACCGCCGTTACGACGTCGGCCGCGCCCAAGCCCGTTGAGAAGCGCAAGGCTGAGGCGCTGTTGTCGCACGACCTCGATAACGACGATGATCTCATCTTGCCACAGGAGTCCGATGATGACGACGAGGATTCCAGCCGGCCGAAAAAGAACCAGGGCGATGCCGATGAGGATTCTGATGCTGCTGGTACTGTTGATACGCCGTTGTCGTCGAGCCCGCGTGCCGGTTCGGCGTCGAGTGCGAAGCGAAGACGGTTGTCGAAGGAGCCATCGGTTTCGGAAGTAGCGCCGTCTGCTGATGCTGTTGATGTTGACATGGAAGATGTTGATGACGACAAAGATATTCCTGCTTCAAAGCCGGCTCCCAGAGCGCGGGGGAGAGCTAGAGCGGGGTTTATTGTTGATAGCAGTGACGAAGAGTAATGATTAGGTTAGGGAAGAATGCATAGGCACGGCGTTTCTGGAGTGCTTGGTTGACGACGGATGGATATGTGCATGAACGGACAGCGGGCGGTTTCAGTGTTTGTATACATGTCTTGTAATTATGGTCGTTCATCATAGCACGTTGTTGGAATGAGGAGATATCATCAGTAAATAATTGGGTACTGTTATTTAAGGAGTGACTAAAATCCGTCCCTTTCAGCGCCCACGAGCCAAAATATATACAAGAACAAATCCAAAGACAAAGCGTTCCCCCGAACTGGCCAATTTCCCATTTATTCAGAACTCATTATGACATATTCGACAATTTGGTTGAGAATCTGCTTAAGCGGTGGGATTATTTCTTCTGCTAGTAAGTGTTAGTAAAACTAGGTATAAAAATATGATGAGAAAGGGGTAAAAGGGGGCTCTTACGGGGCAGTTGTCGCATCCGCAGTTCGTCTCACAGCCGCAGTTGCCGGAGGTGGCGCAGCTACAAGAGCCGGAAGTGTTGCAGTTGCAGCCCATTGTGTAATAGTTTGTTGTTAGACTTAAGGTTGTGATTGAGAGCAAGTATGTTGCAATAGTCTTGAGTTGATTGCTGATTGGTCTGTTATGGTCGAGATGTGGAGGATTGAGCAAGTTTCTGGTCATCAAGGTAGGACATCAAACTCTTTATATATACCCATCGCCAACTTCTATAATTAACTTAGACCTAGGTTAGATAAGAAAGAGAGACCTAAACCGTTGCCGGAATTCAATGGCCGAAAGGTCCAGTATGCGTGATTATCGCTGTAGTCCCCGATCTCTGACGACATGGCGGAACTAGTTCATGCGGCAACAAAGACGTCAGAGAACTCCAGTTCGGCGAAGCGCGAAGCCACAACTGAAGCTTAGAGTAGCCCGGCGCCGACAAAGAGGGGAAAATGTTGGGCTGTCCCTGTTTTAGCCTAGGAAGCTGGCTAGTGCATGGTTCTTACATAACAAGATGGGATAAAAAGACCATGTGCCATATAAAACGCGAAAACCACTCGTCGAGGCTCTAATAGTCACAAGGTCTAGATGTGGCGGGGTGAAGGTAAGGGACACATTTGCAATTTATGGAGGCTAGCTTAAGAGATTTGGAGATTCAAATTTCGTCGTGTTATTGAAAACAATGGTTATTTGTTGTGACAACTATCTGGCAATACATCTCTCCTCAGCTGGCTGGAAGTTCATTTCATATGTAGCATTGCTTCATCACATGTTGTAGTTATAGTAGTAGTAATATGCCGAGGATCCCGTTTCCTCCTGTCCTTCTCTCCATTCTTTGGATTAGAAAAGATGACACACACACACTGAGATTCCTAGATTATAGAGTGTAGAGTTTTACTTGCGCTGGCCGTAGGCCTTGGTGACGTAGTCGCCGTCCCGGACGATGAGGTCCTCGGGGCGGTAGTCGTGCTTGCCGGTGAGGTAGGACTCGAGGATGGCCTTGGTGCCGGCGGCGTACCGCTTCTGCGCGTCGATCGACGTGCCCGACATGTGCGGCACCATGGCGTTGCCGCCGCCGAACGGGTTCTTGGCGTACCGCAGCACGTGGTCCTTGGGCGCCGGCTGCGGGAACCACACGTCGCCGCCGTAGCCGCGCAGGTGACCGCTCTTGAGCGCGTCCGCGACGTCCTCCTTGACGACGATGGCGCCACGCGCGGTGTTGACGAGCCATGAACCTGAACATCATATATGTTAGCAAGATACGACATGTTGTGGTTCTATGAAGGGAAGGTAAGACTCACCGGGCTTCATCTTGGCGATGAGGTCCTTGTTGAACAGGCCGCGCGTCTTCTCGTGCAGCGGGCAGTTAATGGTGACGACGTCGCACTGGGCGAGCATCTCCTCGAGGGAGTCGACGCGGCGGCAGCCGATCTCCGCCTCGACCTCGGGCCGCAGGGGCTGGTAGTCGTAGTAGAGCAGCTCCTTGCAGTCGAAGGGCTTGAGGCGGCGCAGGACGCGCTCGCCGATGCGGCCGACGGCCACGGTGCCCACCACCTTGCCCTCGAGGTCGTACTCGTTCTTGGCCGCCGCGGCTACCTCCCAGTCGCCGGCCTGGATCATCTCGTGTGCGGGCACGAAGTTGCGCACCAGCACCAGGATCGTCATCACTACGTGCTCTGCCACCGACACCACGTTGGAGCCCGTTACCTCCGCTACGGTGACACCGCCGTTCGTCTTGTTCGCCGCATTTAGGTCCACATGGTCCGAGCCGATGCCGGCCGTGATGGCCAGCTTCAGGTTCTTAGCCTTGGCTAGTCGCTCGGCGGTTAGGTAGCCGGGGTGGAAGCTGTTTTTGTTTTGTTAGTCTCCTTCCTTTAAGCAGTGGTATTCTTCCCCCCCTCCTCTTCCCGGGAATACTTCGGCTTGTATTGTCACATATGGGGTAGTTGTTGAGAAGTCACATACGGGGTGGTAATGATGATCTCAGCATCGACGAGCTCCTTGTCGAAGGTGGAGTTCTCGCCCTCCTTGTCGGACGTGGTAACGAGGGTGTGACCCTGGTCCTCGAGCCATTTTCGGATACCCAATTCGTTCTCGGTCGTTCCTAGAAGCTCAGGCACCTGCAATTGGGTGGAAGAAAGACGCGTTAGTTCGTGCTATGTTTTAAAGTGGGGGATGAATTATCGTGATGTGACCCTCAATTGGAAGTATGAAGTATTAGACGGTGATGTAAGTGAAATTACCCCACAGCTCCGCCCCCCTTTCCCCTCTCTTCTTTGTTCTCTGTTACCATCTGCCGCCTACAATACAGTTGCCAAAGACAGCCAATTGCATGCAGGCTTCAGCCAATTGGGTATTGAGCTCTCCCATTGGACCTCCAACTCGCATACGGCCATAGATGGCGCTGCGGGGGAGACGGCAGACAAGAGGCCTCAAGACCAAGATTCGGGGTGGAGTAACCAAGACAAAAGCAAAACATCATTTTCTCGGAATTGTGCAATGCGATAGTAAGAAAAAAACAACTTACCTCCTCGGCGTGCTTGCCACCATCGTATAGAACGAGTAGAACTTTGACCTTTTCACGTTTCGTAGTTAGTAGGCGCGTCGACGCAGGAACTCGTAGGTTTGATAAGAGGTATGAGGGTGAGCTTTTGGCAGCCAAAGCTGCGCGTGACGTCAAGCCACTACGCGCCGGCAAACAGACTCGGACATTGCTAATAGAGCGAGCTGCTGCCGTGGCTGTGGAGAGCGCCCGCGAAGAGATGGGACGAGTGTACAAGGGGAGGGAACGAGCTAAAAGTACCATTTTGAAAGTATGTCTTTGGATCTTTGTCCAACGAGACGCGTGGGTATATAGGTGAAGTCGGAGAAGGTTGAAGCTTGTTTTTTTTTAAGTAGTCCGATAAACTGGTCTAAAGCTCACCAGGAGATAAGAAACAGGTATTACGAAGGTATGAGGAGAGAGTTATCAGGAGAGAGTAGCGTAGGTAGAAGCAAGTCTATGGTGGGAGATTCCCCCATTTATGTATGAACTCGACTGACCTTGAACACAAAGAGCAAACCTCGACGGGGGCTACAACGGCATCTTTCTGTTCAACATAGCACAGTTCGGGAAGCGGAGGGGTGGGACACTATCGGAGAATGATTTAGCTGCTGTTTCGAATGCCATAGTATACAAGAACTAGCCAGACGTAGAGATAGTCCCCGTTGCTTAATCTTCTGTAGTACGCGATCAGGTAGTATGTAGTCACCAACGTGGCCGCTAGGTATGCGGGAACGATTGACGAACGGGCTTACACCACTGGCCAGACGACTTCCTTCTCCGCTGTTGCAGAGTCATGTTACGCATGTATGTTTGTACACAGGTAAGTCAAGCGGATGTAAGGAACCTTTAGAGACATGATGAGGCATCCCGGCCCTGCAAATAGGGACCATCGCGTTCCCATCTTGCAGCCCCCTAGACGCATATTACGTGCCTGTCGTGCCCATCCAACCCGCGTTCTACGTGGTATATCCCGACCAATTGATCCAGAGAGCACTCGGCTGCCCGCCGGAGAGCCTCGGCGATGTTTCGGTGAGTGCCTTTGTGCCCCTCGCCCTGCGGAGTACACTAGCGGGCGCCATCCGCAGTCAGCAGCCATCAGCTGAAAGGGCTCGTGGCCTCAAGATTCTCAACAGCCATTACCTAACATCCCTAGGTAAAGAAAGCCTACCTAGGTACCTAGGCTATCGAGAAGTCATGGCAATTTGTAACATTGTCAAATCCACCTTGTGGTCCACTTCAGCTATCGGCAAACATACGAGCATAAGACTACTATCTACAGAGTCTGATGATGAGCTAAGGCTATGTGGAACATAGAGGGAGAGCTATGTAATGATACTCGGTGCTCGGTGAAGTGGAGAGCTTTCTGCATCTCATATGTTTGCGGGGAAGCTTGCCAAAGCATTGGAGCTAACGGTTAGGAGCAAGGAGGGAAGCACATGAATAGAAGGCCAAGAAACCGAACAAAGGGTGATAGTTGAAGAGGAGACCGGCAAGCAGCCTCTTCCCAGGTCTGGAACAACTGCAGCCGTCTGAATTGGTGATTGGCCAACCGATCCCAACTAAGTAGGAACACCGGATGCTCTTCATGTACAATGACCCGAAATATGTCTTCAATTGCTCTCGCGGCAGTTCTCCTCTAGCTAGAGATCGTCGGCACTGCGGTTGTATACATCGGGCGGACGAGGGTATATTAAATGATAGCTCGTAATACGCAGCATTCGGCGTAATAACTATATTCCTTACCTACGGGCGTAGTTATTTACCCGCATGGGCAGGAGCTTACTGTTGCATGAGCGAGCATATCTTAGCGAGTCAAGTTACGCGCCCTGCTCGAAACACTCGGGATGACTCTGAATTGTCCCATCCCACCCGCGTTGGATGGATAAATCTCGTTTGCTCTCAAGGTAGCGCAGATTCCCGAGAAACGCCGAGCGCAGGCACGCGTACCGGTATGGGTTTATAGAATGGTGGATCATCTGAAAGAGCAAGGATATCGGCAGAAACGAACGGTTCTCCAACTGATGTAGGTTTCTTATTATCTTCCTGCATGCTGATAGACGGACATTGTTATCTTCCCATCATATTTTTTTTCCTTCAATTTACAGAGTGACAAACACAGCGCCAACTATCGCGATTCCAAGGAGCATTCCACTTGCTTTCTGCGCCATCGCTGCACCGGGAACAATCGGGCTCGAAGTCGGCGTCGGCGTTGTCCGCGTGACAGAGCCGGTTCCCGTGCTGTTGCCGAAGCTTCCTCCACCGGTAGAATTAGAAGCATTCGTAGTCGAAGTTACCGGACCTGGGTTCGTCACATTGAAGAAGTTGCCGGCTAGGACCTTGCTTTCAAGTCCGGCCTGCGTCAAGACATTCAATGCGTTGAAGCCCTGCCTGCTTGCGGCCGCGCTTTGGAGAACGGCAAGATTATCCGCTGTGGCGTCAGATGTGTCGACCACGATTTGAGTGTACCGATGCGACAATGGGATCCTCGCCGGGGGCGCTGGTCCTATATACTCTGCAAATGCTGCTTGTCCTGAGTTGTTCTGGAAAAGGAATGCTGTCGTGCTTCCTACCGTTGTCGCCGTCGTGCTCTGCGTCAACCCAGTTTGCATCCAATGGAGCAGGGTGTTCGTCGCGGGGGGACTATCCGTGGGAATATCGAGGTCAATCATCAACACCGCGAATGATGATCCGGTCAATTGCGACTCGGTTCCAATAGTAGGTGCCGTTTGAGTTGCTACAATACTTCCTGTTAACACATGTGCTTTCATAATGGTAAGCATTCAGACTTGGGGGACTTACCAGCCTTTTCCAAGACATTTCCACCCTCTGCAGAGACACTTCCAAAGGATACCAATAGAGTAGAATCCGCTGCAGGCTCGAAGCCTTCCGGCGTAACAGCCAGAGTCGCGGAGACGCCCGCCAGAATGAGAAGAGGGTTGTACATCATCGTTGTTAAGGTAGGATAGAATTACAGCCGCTTAGATTGACCAGCAATACGGAAAATATATTATGTACGGAGAAAAGAAAAAAGAATAGACGAGACCGAACAGGAATACAATAGACTCAATGGCAATGATTTCTTCGGGAATGGAGATATTTGAATATCCTCTTACTGTATTGAAGACCTGGTGACATATTGGGCAGCCCTGTCCATACAGCGTCTCATCTGATGAAACGAGTACGCGCAGATCTGCGACAGCGCCCAGAGCCAAGCACCAGGGGAACTTGTCAACCGGCATAAGGCGAAGGAAACATTGCCAACATTTGGTCCAATGGCTCACTAAGATCGCTCACTAAGTCAAGGCAACAAGAATGATGCAATTGATGTCAATGCTGCCATCTAATGTTGTCATCTAATATCTCGTTACGAATTGTGATATCTTGTAAACCTTACAGTAATACTGGCATATAGCGATAGCTACGTATTCCATTAACGCTGTTTGTTTTACACGCGTATAAGGATATTCCCTAATCCCGGGCTTAGTGATGATCTCTTCCGTTCTTAGGTGAAGAAAATGTGGAAACGTCTGGCCTCACATCTCCGACAACCAACTGTCAACCGTGTCGCGTCTCTTTATTAATAGCATCATTCCACGACCAGGCGTCAAGAATAAAGCCTATCCATGTCTTTCATCGTGTCGAGTTGCCAGGGTTCTGAAGCTCGATAGTTGATCTGAGCTTGTTCTTCAAGATGAAGTGTTTCGAAGAGCTCATGGCATTTGGGCTGGTGGTGACTAATAGGTGAATGGCCAAACACGACCATTTGGTGAGATTTTCCTATCAGTTCTTTCTGCAAATGACGAATGAGCAACTGTGGATAAGACAAGAAGTCTACCTAGGCATACCCCGACGAGATCTTTAAACATATCATTCTTCAACAGTAACACCACCAAAGGGGTGCTGCTATCGAAGAGTCTTAACCGCGCAGTGTCGGATATTTGGGTATTGGGCGAAGATGCCCAGAATCCCCGTCTCTCGAATTCTGCCTTGTCTAAACGCTGGCAAAGATGTTGGTTTGGTCTATTCGGAGCAATTCGCATTTGAAACATGGTCATTGATGACCGACCAAATGTTGCGCTGTGAATTATTGACCGAGGTCTCTTCTTGGTAGTGGTAACAACGATTAGTGAGGGACAACGGCGTTTGCACACTTCGACAGTGGTTTCGGCCGGCTGTGCACGCAGAGGCTCAGCAGCAATAGGCCTCTCGTAACGCCCGTTCAAGCGACCCTTAAGCAGACCCCTAGAAAGAACCAACTGCTATGCAGAAGTCCTATTGCGACATGTCATCTGCGATATGTGACAAAATACCCGCTTGGTGCATCCCGAGATGACAAGTCTAGCCTAATGGTTCAGTGATTCAGCGGACCATTCTGCTGGTTCGTTTGGATATGTCTTGAATACTACGAACCAACAGCTGTCTGTCACTAATTGACTGGACCTTAACGATACCTGGTACTTGGTCACCCCTACTGTTTGCTCAGCAACGCTCAACCGCTATACGCTATACGTGGAGGGTCGCTACTGTCGTTTCCCGTAGGTAGGTACTCGATGCTGTGCTACCCAGAGGGCCTCCCATAGGAAGGCACGACACATGTAGCCCGGCAACGAATTTTAGCGTGGCAGCCTCGTAGCCCATTAATACCTTGCGTTTGTACGTCGCTATTTCTTCGTAGTTCTTTATTATTGTCTTGACGCGCCGTCTCTTCCTACTCTACCACAGTATCGCCACTTCTAGAGACATCTTCGTTCCTCGATTTTAGCCATTCCTTCAACTCTTTAAGAAGGTGACGCGGCTCCTTTCATGGACCTTTCTCTATTCTGCATAACATCTCATTCTGTTTTACAGCGCGCTAACCGAGTTGTATTAACCGATTAAGATACTCCTTTCATTGTTACCATGGATCGGTAAGAATATTGATACGGCATGCTATTGCGACGCGGCCGTGGCAATTCCTTCCTTTAGCATATGCCTTGCTAACATAGTACAGGAGAAAAGGTGCACAAGCCTCACAGCCGTGCTTTCAATTCCGGCAGCACGGTTCCTGTAAATTTGGAACACGGTGCAAATATTCTCACGATGCCTCCTCAGCGGCTCAGTCTCGATCGTCGACAAGGCACAGAGACCACGGCGGACAACTAAACCCCCCGCAAGACCGCCTACGAGCATGGAAGCGGTTGCTGAACCCAAATCCTTCCAGTTCATGGACCCCTCATGCATCTACTATCAGAAACCAAGAGACAGGTGATCGATTTTTCGCGCTTGCTCTCGATCTGATGGAAGGAGATGTTGGGGCTTCACAGGAGACTGTCAAGCTCCTGGCCCAGGAAGATGGACTTGCTTTCATCAAGGATATCGAACAGTACATTCAAGAAAGCATAGGTAGGGTCGATAACCAAAAAGCGCGTCTATGGCTCGGACAAATCCGACCCATGTTCCAGCTACTTACTCACACTCGCGTCGCCGACTCCAATGTACTCGAGCAACAGGTAGCAACTATTTGCAACTTCATCCAAGGAATTGGCTGTAGACGGATGAGAGTGTTATTCGATTTCATTGCGGATTTGCTCTCTATCTGGTCTACTTTACCCATGGCCAAAGATGACGAGTATGGGATATCTGCCTGCGAACTTTCGCTTTCAGTCCTGGCGATTATGATCGACTGTAACGCAACCAATATTATCGATGACAACTATAACCAAATTGTCAAGCGATTCGAAGACCATGTCGAGGCTGCCAAGCACTCCCCTGATGGCTTTTCGAAGCTCCAAGCTCGGAGACATTTGCAGTACCTTTGGCGGCGCCTCGGTGTTGGTGACGCACTGGCTGAGGCTGAGACGGCAAAGAAAGTTCCGGTAACGCGAGCCGAATTCGTCATGCGGAAGGATTTACCTGGAATGCTTTCAGCGGAAGGTCCACGACACGACAATGACCATGCTGACATCTGCGATATCAGAATTTTGCCGACTCATGAGGAAATCACCTCAAGGCGCAATGAGTACTTGCCGACTACAGATTCGTCGCTATTCCATACACCTGGGATCCGCGGTCGCCTTGATAGGGAATTTCGCCTGCTGCGGGAAGATACCGTCGGTCAACTTCGGGACGCAGTAAGCATACAGCTCGATGCCATGCGAGACCGTAACCACAAGCAGAACCGTGGCAACAATTCAACCATTCGCACCTACGCATATGAAGGTGCTGCGGTCGTTGACGTCAACTTCGACGGAAAGAATGGCATGGACATGGTTATTCAATTCCGCCAGCCTGCTACGAAGAAGAGTGTACAACAGCGTCGAGACTGGTGGGGAGGTTCCAGGCGTCTTCAGCCCGGCGGCCTTGTCTGTATTATATCCGAGGACGGATCTGTTTTGTTCTGTGTGGTTGCCGATACTACCATGATAGCACATGAACAGAAAAGGGGAAATATAGCACAAGACGAAGATGAAGAATCGTCCCGAAAACCGTCGCTTGCTGACGATAATGTATTCGCCTACGTCCATTTGTGCCTTGCCGAGATTCGCCAAAACGATATCCGCCAGGTACTCCGATGGTTTCAATGGGTTGGCCCTACGCAGCACCGATGCCTAGTAGAATTCCCTGGTGTTCTACTTCCTTCATTCCAGCACACGCTAATGGCTCTTCAGCGGATGTCAAAGAAGTCAGATGTCCCTTTTGATGATTTGCTTGCTTCGACTGAGCAAACCATAACCTTAGATGCCACGGAAGTTGACCCCCCTCAATACAGCACGAAGCCAGGATTTTCCCTCAATTTGGGCTGCCTCACCAATGGTAATCCGGTTCTGCGCCATTCGCCTGGAAAGCCACTCGACCCCGAGCTATTATCCAAGCATTCAACTCTCGACTTGACCCAATCTAGTGCCCTCCTTCATACACTGTCGAGGAAGTTAGCTCTCATTCAAGGGCCTCCCGGAACTGGTAAAAGTAAGTTTGATTTGATCCAGCACTCTTCCATTTCCGACACAAGTACACCATCTAAGTGATGATAAATATCCATGACTGGCTTGTATACTGCTGAAAGCTTAGCTCTTGCTGACGTGAATATGCGAAGGTTACACGGGTGAGAAACTCATCAAGGTACTGCTCGCAAACAAGACCCAAGCTAGACTTGGTCCTATCCTTTGCGTCTGCTACACCAACCATGCACTAGATCAATTATTGGTGCACCTACAACGCGACAATATCAACATCATCCGAATTGGGTCAAGGTCAAAGGCAGAAGAGCTGGAGAGTGTCAACCTCCGTGTCGTAGCCAGAAATGCAGATCGCACTAAGACAGAAAAGAGCTTCCTTTGGGAACAGAGGAACATACTCGATGATCTCGTCACATCCATAACGGACTCTATCAAGGGCCTCGAGTCTTGCCAATCCTTGAATTCATTACGGAACTATCTGTACGCCTCCCATCGCTGGCACCATGATGCATTTTTCGGTGCGATGGTAGACGAAGAAGGGTTCGAAACAGTTCGTCACAATGCTGGTCAACTTCTGAACCAATGGCGGCGTAGTGGTCGACAGGACAATTCCCCCCCTCGCGATGTCGACGACCTACGAATGGCAGACCTTTGGAGCATGACTCATACGGAAAGAGCATTACTTTACACGTATTGGGTCCAGGAGCAACGCGATCCGCTGATAGCCCAAATCATGCAAGAATATAGGACTTATGAGAAGACCAAAGCTGAGCGAGACAAGGTATCTCACGATGTTGACTTGCGATGTCTGCATGATGCGGACGTTGTCGGAGTCACAACCACTGGCTTGGCGAGAAACCTGGATCTCCTTCAGAAGCTGAGATGCAAAGTGATGCTTTGTGAAGAGGCAGGTGAAGTTCTCGAAGCCCATACTCTTACTGCTCTTCTCCCATCTGTTGAGCATGCTATTCTCATTGGAGATCATCTGCAGCTGAGACCACAGATAGCCAACTATGACCTGCAGAGCACCAATCCTGGAGGCGCCCAGTACTCACTCGATGTATCACTATTCGAGCGTCTTATCAACCCGCTCCACAATTCGGACCCGAGACTGCCTTTCGACACCCTAGAAACTCAGCGACGAATGCATCCGAGCATCTCCGAGTTGATTCGATCGACTCTGTACCCTGCACTGGACGACGGTGGTGCTGTTGCCGGATATCCAGAGATTTATGGCATGAAGAGACGTCTATTTTGGCTACATCATGAATCACCAGAAGATCAAGAGTCTCAGCTCGATCCGATAACAACTTCACGTACCAATACCTTTGAGGTTGAAATGACTGTCTCGCTTGTCCAACATCTGGTCAGACAGGGATCTTATGGACCGGATGACATCGCCGTCATTACGCCCTATCTTGGCCAGCTCATGCAACTTCGTCGCGCGATGGGAAACTTGTTCGAAATTTCAGTTGGCGAACGAGATTTGGAAGAAATCGAGGCAATCGAGGCAGATAAGGTAGCAAACGATGAGATAGTAGTATCGGCATACAAAAAACCTATCAAGAGAACCCTACTGAAAAGTATCCGACTGGCAACTGTCGACAATTTCCAGGGAGAGGAAGCCAAGGTAGTGGTGATATCATTGGTAAGGAGCAACAATGCGAACAGATGCGGGTTCCTCAGCACATCTAATCGCATTAACGTGCTGTTGTCTCGAGCCCAGCACGGCATGTATCTTATCGGGAATGCCAACACCTATAGGCATGTTAATATGTGGTTTAAGGTGTTGGATATCCTGGAGAAGAGTGGAAACGTCGGCAGAGAGCTGGAACTACAGTGTGAGCAGTCTCGATTCCCAAAACTATCAATTACTGACATTTGTTTCAATAGGCCCGCGGCACCCTGATACTCCCCTACTAGTATCCAAGGCCGATGACTTCTTGCGAGTTGCTCCTGAAGGGGGATGTATTCTTCCCTGCGATCGACGCCTGCCATGTGGTCATTCATGTGTCAACAGATGTCACCATGAGAATATCCACAACGCTGTCAAGTGTCTTGAACCCTGCCCTCGGCCGAAAAAGGGCTGCCAACACCCGTGTAAGCTGGTTTGCGGTGCCCCTTGCGCGCCTAAGTGCAATGAGCAACTGCGAGGCCTCGATATCACACTTGCATGCGGCCACAAAGTTTCCTCGGCGCCTTGTTGGCAAGCACAAGATCCGTCTACAATCATTTGCAAAGAACGGGTTGAGAAAACTGTGCCCGGATGTGGCCATACAGTTGAAGTCTTCTGCCATACAGACGTCACTGCCGATTCATACGGGTGCGCAAAGACGTGCGGAGCTCCCCTACATTGTGGCCACAATTGCCAAAGTCCATGCTACCGTTGCAAAAAGAGAGAAGGCGAAGTCATATACATGAACCATGGAATCTGTGAGCAAAAATGTGGCCGAAAATATACGGCCTGCCGTCATAGCTGCACCCAGCCATGTCACCCCGGCTCCGCGTGCCCCCTATGCCCGGCACCTTGCGAAGTCCGTTGTAGTCATTCCAAGTGCAGCAAGAAATGCCATGAGCCATGTACGCCGTGTGCTGAGCAAATCTGCGCGTCAAGCTGTCCACACGCGAAATGCACGATGCCATGTGCTGCCCCCTGTGACTGGATTCCTTGCTCGAAAAGATGCGAGAAAGTCCTGGTTTGTGGCCATCAATGCCCATCGATATGCGGCGAGACATGCCCTGACACCAAATTTTGTCAAATTTGTTGCTCCGAAGACATCAAGGCCGTCGAGGTGGACTTTATCATGATGCAGCAATATCATGAAATCGACTTGGATGAAGATCCTTGTATTTTCCCAGATTGTGGCCACTTTACAACCATGGCTAACATGGATGGTATCATGGACATGAAAGCTCATTACGAAATGTCAGCCGAGGGAAATCCAACGGCCCTTGCCAACGCCACGCAGCCCTTCTCGATGGACGAAGTCAAGACCTGTCCAACATGTCGAGGCTCCCTGCGCAATATTGCTCGGTACGGGCGAATCGTGCGACGTGCCATGCTTGATGAAGCTACTAAGAAATTCATTTCTTGGTCTAACATTGAGTACTCGAAGTGGGCGAATATATTACTTGATGCACAGGAGCGTGCGTCCAAATCCACACCTCCCCGGTTCCTAGCACAAAACACTCGACCTCCTAAGCTAGTTTTGACGAAAGGGCGTTTAAATCAGCTTCAGTCAATTCGCGACTGGGTGGGTGGCAACAGGTACAACGAAATGCTGAGGCTTTGGCAGGATATACGTACCTTCATCAACCAAGTAAAGGCAGAAGAGCAACCCTTCCAGCGAGTCGGCGACTTCGTCCAGCATGCGGCACGCCAACGAAAACTCGGAGGTGACTTTGTTTTTGACGAGACCCAAATCCAGAGCAAGGGTTACCTCCAAGCATGCTCGCTTTTGCTAAAATGCGATATTACTATCGTCTCCGACTTCATGGGACTGCGGAAAGACCTGCTTAACGCCCGACCAAAGCTCACGCTGGATTTCTCGCAGCAGATAGCGGATTGCAGGATTCTAGCGGAAAAATCTAGGGCAACGAAGCATTTTAGACAGGAAGCTGAGGCTTACGTCTACTTGGCACAACTCTTCGCCTTTAGTCGAGCTCTTGTCTTAGTTGAGGACTCCTCATCGAAAGCGACACGCGAGGTAAGCGCTGAAGAACTCAAGAAACAAACCTTGGATCAGCTAGCTGCCGCTCGCGAACTGGTCGAGAAGCATATCGAGCAGACTAAAGGCATCATGACTGAGATTGAGGCTACAGAAAAGATCCTGAGTGATGGCGTGTTTTACAATCCCGTGTCCACTGATGAAATGCGTGCAGTATACACAGCCATGGCTCGTGAGTTCTCTGGAACCGGCCATTGGTATACGTGTGTAAATGGGCACCCATTCACAGTTGGCGAGTGTGGGATGCCGATGGAGCAGGCAAGATGCCCAGAGTGCAGAGAGGCAGTAGGAGGTGTTCGTCATATGCCCGCCGCGGGGGTACAGCGAGCCGACGGGATTGATGATATCGCTCGTGGTATGGATCGAATGGGGATTCATTAAGCCTGAGTTGGTCGGTACGTACGGTTGCTGTTTGCTGCTCGACACCCCACGTTAGGCCATCGGCTTTCTATGCAACGTACGATAGTCGCGTGTTTCGATGGTGTGGTATTTGTATTTTTGGTCTCGGTTGTTTTTCTTATTATCATGCGCTTGCCTAGGTAGATTCGAGTGAAAAGTCTACTGTCGTCCTCGACTAGTCTATAGCATCACTGATAATAAACCGCTCAAGATTGACAAACGAAATATTCTTATTGATGACTATATATATAGTACCTATGGGAGTTTTCTCAGAGGTTTCCTTCATCTGTATCTGCCTTCTGTTGCGAGGCGATCTAGAAGTTGCGCTGACCGAAACCAGTAGAAGACGAGAAACACGAACGACGTTTAAACGACCGTCTGTAGTAGGAGGTAGGTAAGATTGGCAGGAGGTATGTATAAATCAATAACCCATATTCCCCTCTCTATACCCGTCCCCATCCCCTTTCTTTTTGCGAAAGAGATAAAAAATCACCGTTTAGTAGACCTGGACGGCCTCCTTGAGGTTGGTTGCGCCGACGACAGGGCTAGGGGCGTCCTTAGTCTCGACCTCAGCCTCGGCATCCTCCTCGGTCATACCACCGAGGATCATGGAGCTGGGGGCAAGAGCCTGGACCTCGGGCGGGGAGGTGAAGGCGAAGAACTTCTCGTCGTGCCACTGGCCGGCGGTGATGTAGCGGCCCTCGGAGTCGGTGAACATGGTCTCGTTCTCGGCGCGCAGGAAGTAGGCGATGGAGTAGCGGTGCTCGGTGGGGTCGAGGGGCACGACGCGGTGGATGCACGACTGCATGGTGTGGCCGGACGCGAAGCGCAGCGAGTCGCCGACGTTGATGACGGCCATGCCGTCCCTGGGCTCGACGAAGCCGAACTCCTTGGATCCCGGCGGGCGCACCTGCAGGCCCCACTGCTCGGCGAACAGGAAGGTCAGCGAGCTGATGTCGGTGTGCTTCTGGTGGCCGATGTTCTTGGCCGTCGGGTCCGACGGGATGTAGTGCATCATGGCGATGGTGGACGTCGAGGGCCGGTCGTTGCGGTGCGAGTTCTCGAAGCGCGCGGCGCCCGTCAGGCCCAGGCCCGTCGACAGCGACGACAGGATCGTCTTGGTCGCGATGTTGGCGCCCGCGATGGCGTGCTCCAGCGTCTTCATGTCCGGGCTCGTCTTGAGCACCGCGGGAAGGTGCGGGCTGTCCTTCTGGATCTCGTCGCGCGACACCTTGATCATCTCGTAGCCGTCCTTGGTGTTCTCGAGGACGCCGGTGCGGGAGCCGATGGGCTCGTATCTGTTTTTCCGTGCTGTTAGCAACTGCTGTACCATACATGCCCAGTGGCTATTCGTCTCTTCTTGCGCAGACTTACCCGAGATGGGGAGCAACAAGACCGAACTCGTTCTTGGCCTCAAGAGGGGCGTCGAAGAATCGGTACATGAGCTTCAGGGTGTCCTGCTGGTCCTCGAGCATGCGACGGCCGTCGATGCCTCGCAGGTCCAGGTAGAAGTATCCCGCGTCCTGGCAGGCGCGAACCAGCCTCTCAATCTCGACAGGCTCCTGGGAGAGCAGCTTCGAGAAGTCGATGACCTCCATGGGGTAGACGGGCACCTTCTTCCCGTTCCACTCCCGGGTCTGGGGGACTTCGGTCGAGATGGCCATGTTTGCTGCTAGGTTCGCTTAGATTTTTGTTTGAGGATTTGGGGAATTCGTTTGACGACGCCTCTTTCATCCCTTTTTTTTTCACCTCGCCAGCCCCCAGGTGGCTTCTCCTTTATAGACAGGCCGATGACGCTGGGGAGATGTGTTTCGTCGGAGCGCCATCTTCCATAAACCTGGAGAGTCTGATGTAACTTTCCCCTCCCCCACATTGCCTTTTCATTTATCCACCTGCATCGTAGATGTCACCTATTCACTCCTCCGTCGTCGACGTCGACAGCTCTGCATCTTATCGTTATCGAAAAGAGTATACGCTCTTAATCTGTAGTTTAGCCGGATGGGCTTGCGTACCTGGATCCCAGGCCGGCTGCAACCCTCCGCACTCTATAATGTCTCTAGCATCTTCAGGGTCCCTGTTAGAACGCGCACTTCGCCCAGTCGGCTTCCTAGAGGGTGTCATATATATTATACGCCACGCCAAGGTCGGCAGATGTCTCACTGCTGCGCGTCTCTGCGTGGGTTTGAGCTACTTGCCTGCCCGCGAAACCTGAAGCTACCTATCTAGCTCTGCCCCGTCCCGCAAATGGGGACTCCGCATTCCTTGGCCCCAAACTGCTTTAGGATCGTCGTCGATGCCGAGGCCGTTGATGCCTTCAATTAAGCCACGCTGAATGGCGCGTTACGAATCCGGCTCGCATGCTGCAACGCTTCCCCTCACTTCCCACCATCGCGATAGATTGGATGACGAGCTAAATCAGGAAGAATTCCCCACAGGCTCCAGAGGCCTCGTGACGATCTGCTATGCCGTGCTGCTCTGTGCTAGACGAGGCCACTGACAAGAAAAGAGGAACTGCCCCCGGTTCGAGGCAACCCAAGTGTCATCGCTTACGATAGCAATAACAAATAACAGGTCAATTGTCGAATGGGGGAAGCGAGCAATCCATGGATAAGGTAGTCGACGCTCGTTTTAGAATCGCCAGTCTCGAACCACCTCGGCTGCAGCCCGAAACTTTATACGTAATGAAATCCCAGGCAGAAAGAGGGTAAATTTCATCAAAAAGCTTGGTATAAGAAGCTCTGGGTATTATATTATAAGTATATCAAATGAGCTTTGATTGCTCGCTTTAATTTTAGGAGGTTCCTGAAGCAGACCGTACTCTCCGAGCTAGCATGTGAATGTTGGTTCTTCTATTACCGAGGAGTCAACTCGCTTAGGCATATCCTCTTCGCCACGGTTGTTATTGTGGCACCGTGGTCTCGGGAGAACGTTGTTTGATACAATATGTTCATTTCTAACACTAACCTATGCTATTCTCACCCAGTATGTATAAACTCTACCTAACTTCAAAGGTTGAAAATTCTAGTTGAAATGATACTGAACATATGCAGGCTAGATAGGCTTAAGTGGTGATTGGCTTCATGCTACTAGACTCTGTCATTAAACAATACCTTAGGTACCTAATGAGTTATATAACATGAACGCGAAGAACAACTGCACAGAACAAAATAAACTTAGAGCGAACAGACCAAGAATGGAGGTATTATAGTTAGAATCTACTTGTAAGAAGAATGTAATTTTAATTTTGTGACAAGGGCTGATATATCTATGCAGCGATCTCGATAGCTAAACGCTGGTGGCGCTGATGGCTGCCTTACATGACGCCTCGTTCAGCAGGCCAGCCTCTTATATCCTGTCCCTGCTATCCGGAGTTATTCTATCCGTTTCGATTCTCAAGCACCTGCATATTATCGTCGATCGTATGGTTCTGAGGGCATCATCGATCTCTTAGCACAGTTAGCCGTGTGACAAATTTAACTTCTTACTTGTACTAGTTAGGCAAGATTTAAAGCTATTCAAAGCTCGAAATAAGATCGTTATTTTGGAAAGCTACCTAGGTAGTTTGCAAACTATTGAACAACTAGCTGCATAACCCGGGCGCGCAAGCGCGCCCGGGAAAGAAGCTGCGTGAGCAATTTTATCTCAAATATAACTCCTGAAATAGATAACCCTCCCGGGGGGTAGGTCAGGCTTGTGGCCTTCGGCCACGGCGCCAGACGCTCTATGTGGCTAATTCTCCTACCTTTATAATTACCTGTATATCTATCTGTATAACTACCTACCTATATACCTACCTACCACTTACATCCTACACACCTATCGCTCAAGGTGGTTATATTAGAAGCCCCGGCCTTCGGCCGGGGCCCGGTCCTCATCATGGTATTCTTACGCCACAGCTCCTGAAAATCTGATTGGCTAGCCACATCTCAGCGCACAGACGAAGAATTCTTCATAGAATCAATTACCCTCAGTCAATACTGGTCAAAAAGATTAATAATTAGTATCATTAAATAGAGCTCGTTTTGCGTGACCTTTCTATACTACTTGCACTTCTATAAGTATCAAAGTGATTGAATCGCAAAGGAAAACATCGAGAAGTGCGGGGCGATTCTAAGTATTTGATTGGCCCGTGAAATTGTAGCAGTACTAATGAAATAAAGAGAAGTTGATGCCTAAAAATGTTGAAAAAAAAAAAAGTTTTAAGCTTGCGCTCACGTTGAGGACTTAGTTTGAAATAGAGGCGCGTCGTGGCGTCGCTTATTTCCTACTCTATTATTATTTGGCAAGAACTATTCCAAATCCGATCTCCTCAAGTTTCCCAATTTCTCGTAAAGCCCATGCAGCAGCAGATCCGAACACAACATTTCAGCC
>JAOXNQ010000003.1:1653035-1691107 GCA_028571165.1 Hypoxylon perforatum
GATCTCACGACGCCGCGATGTCGTCGGGGTGCGCGGCGTGGCCTGATGAGGCGACGACGTACTTGACTTGCTCGTCCGAGGCGCCGGTTACGCCGCTTGCCGGGGGCGGGAGGGTCGAGGGCATCGTCTTGTATGTGTAGGGGAGGGTGGCGGCGGTCGGGAGGGAGACGAAGGGGGATACGGTTAGCGGGACTTGCGCTAGGAGGGGGTGCGTGCCTATGTGACGATATGTTAGTAAACTGGCGAGATGGAGAGAAAGGCCCGGAGAGCAGCTTAGTAAAGGATAAAGGAGGACTTACGATCATCACGCATGGTGACCATTGTGTCATATAATTGTGTGAAGACAGGTATGGTGGAAGAAGAAGTTATAGCCTGCGTTCTTACGTCGCCGTTTGTAGGTCATTCAGCTACAGTACCTGAGGTCCGCTGCCAGGTACAGGCTTAGGGTAGCTGTTACGCAATACAGCGTCCGATAACGATAAGATACCGCCGATAAACCCCTCCAGCCCACTAATTTTTCGAGAGCTCCAGCTTCAAGCTTCAGCATCTCACATCTTATAGACTCTGTAAATCGAGTAAGGTGACTGCCAATTGCCAAATCAACGTATTGTTTTCTCAAAGATTTCCTCATTGGATTATATTACAAAGCCCCTTAATCTTAACCATCATTTCAAGAGAGTCATGTTGCCGCCCACGGTAATTAGAAGCTGCCCTTCGGCGGACAACGACTTTCAGCCGTTAAGTGAATATCAAGCTCAGACTCCAGATACATTTTTCGATGGAAAGCCCGTTCTGTACTTCCACGATGAGAACGTCAAGGCCTGGGCCTCAGCGGAGCAGCGTGAGGATCTCTTCTTTTTCTCAAAAGACGAGGAGGGCAATAATGCGACTTTAAGCCCGAGTCCGCCCGAGAGCTATGCGCTTGAGAATAACGGAGGAAACCACTTACGAGAGGAGAAAGTCGAGGCTTTCGTCGCATCTAAGTGCGTATTATTCAAACCGACTAGATTGACCATCGGCTAACATAAATCTCAGCAAATTGACCCTCTTCTCTCATAAGAGCGGAACCGGCATTGAGATACCTTACCCTGCCATTACGCTCCATGCCATCAAGAACTTCAGCCACATTGAGAAGCCCGAAGACGCATCGTTCAAGTTTATTGGTGTTTACATGCAGATTGAATTCACCAACTCGAGTGACGACGACGACGAGAGCTTCGATCCCATTGAACTCACCCTAATCCCTTATAAAGCAGAGCAATCCTCCACGGAGACTCCAGTTGTGGATTCTCTAAATAGCGAGAAAGCTACTGCGCTGTTCAATCAAATATCCGCATGCTCTAACCTGCACCCCGACCCCCACGGAGAGGAAGACAAAGAGGACGATGGAGGCGATTTCGACCGCATCGTTTTCGAATCCAATGCCGAAGGAGAAGCCGTAGAAGGCTTACCTGGTGTTATCAGAGGGGACCTGAATGGTGGTCTACCACCGCCCATGCCGGGTAGTTCAGGTTGGATTACGGCCGACAATGTGAACGATTTTTTCGACGCGGATGGTAATTGGATCGGGGGAGAGGGTGCGAGCGGTGAGCTAGGAGATGGCGCAGGACGGGTTCGAGGACGTGACGAGGTGGAACAGGATGGCCCGAATGGACAAGAGAACGGGGATGACGTCGACTCGAAACGTCCGCGGACCGAGTAAGCTGACTGATCAATCGGGGAGCGTCGGCTGTCACGAGTCTATATGACAAGGCGAGATCCCGTATTTGGGAAAGGCCATCTATGTCTACTTCACAGGCTACTCAAGCTGGTGCGTAACAATTAATATATATGACTCGGGCATTTATTTTATTTCATTTCATTTTATCCATTAAAATGCCTTACAAGATTACATTTTAACACGAGGCCGTAGAAGAGGAATCAATCGCTAAAGCTTACGCAGCACGGCTATTACAGTTTACTAGAGACGCTCTGGTGCCTTGACTACTAAATATCCTAGGCTTGGCAACGACGCCGAAGATATCTCAATTCAGTAATTGAACTCCTGGCCAACCAGCTTCTCACTCAGTTCCCACAGCTTCTCCACAAGCTCGGGGTCCGTCGCATGCTCCGCGGGCTTCACCGTCTGATTGTTCTGCAGGTAGGCTGGCGCTTTGGCGGGGAGGTCTGGATCTAGAGCGGCCGTGAGGGGCGTGGCGCCGATCTGCTCGTAGGTCTTGAACCTCGGCTCGTCGAACACGAAGTCCTGGCCCGTGTTGCGCTTGGCCGTCTCAAAGATGCTGTTGTAGTCATCCATCTCCAGGTGCGACCCGAGCTGTGTATCGAGGTTGGATCCGGGATGGGCGGCGCAGGAGGTGACGCCCCGGTCCTTCAGCCGCTTCGTCAAACCCCAGGTGAATAGTATATTGGCAGTTTTGGCCTGGCCGTACGCCGTCCACAGATCGTACGTCTTGCCCCCGGATAAGTTGTAGTCGTCGAAGCGAAAGGGGCTTATGAGATAGCCCAAACTGGTGAGATTGACAACGCGGGCGCCACGCTCTTGGTCGTCTTTTGCGGCGGCTACGAGGCCGGGTGCCAGCAGGTTGGTCAGTAAGAAATGACCAAGGTGGTTGGCCGATAGTTGCATCTCAACGCCCTGCTTGTCAACCGTGTAGTCCTTGAGGCCCATGTTCCCGGCACTGTTCAGAAGTACGTCGATCTTGGATCCCGTGGCCTCCAGGATCTCCTTCGCAGCCCGTCGTACAGAATTATGATCAGACAGGTCGACTTGGACAAACGTTGCCTTGACCGAAGGGTTCTCTTCGCGGATGGCAGCAAGCACGGGCTCGACCTTCGAGCCAGTCCGCGACGCGATGAGGATGTGCTTAGGGTCAGCTCGAGCTAGCGTCGTGGCCATAGAGCTGCCGATGCTAGGCTTACCGGCGCCGGTGATGACAAAAGTACGACCCCTCACTTGCGAGGTGAAGGCATTGACGACCTGCTCGCTGGTCGCTGTTGCATCAAACACGGGCATGATGACGATGACGATGAAGGTGTTGATGAATGGCGCATCTGCCAGACTAGGATTAGGATGAAGGGACTGAGACAGATGTATGCAGATGACTGTGAATATCTCTAGGTTCCTCTGAGTCTTCACTATCAGCGACAAAGAGGTGGTATGGTGGCCCACTATAAAATATCCCCCTTACTTCAATTCAGTTTAAATATACCTACCACTATGCTTATATGTAATCGACAATTTCTAGGTAGCGAGACTCAGCATGCGCCTAGACACGCAACTTTGGGCTAGCAACATGGATGAGCTCGAGAAGGAATCTCGAAGGCGGACGTTCTGTAGTCTTTACGTTTTGGATAGGTACGTTATTTCATCTACAGCGTCCTGTCGAGATGGTCGGACAGTATCCTAATGGCTTAAATCCGACGGAGATACCTTAAATGCGCCTCATGTCTGATCTTGATGATGCGGCCGGTGACCCAGATGTATTCATCGAACGCGTCCTTTAAGCCAAGCTGGCCGAGTTTTGGAGGATCACAGCTGGATCCGAGAACGATATTCTAGGGGTAGGTACCTGGAGAAGAGGTATGAGTGAGTGAGTCATTTCTTACTAAGCAGTGAGACATTCGTCTACCGAAGCTTCCCTTATAGTCACCCCTATATAGCGCTAAATGGGGTAAACCATGACCAGATTCAACATCTCCCGGGATATACGGAATAAGTAAATCCTGATATCGTCGCCAAAAAGAAAAGGCCGTGGCCGTGACTGTGCTCAACCTGCTCAAAAGCGTTTCTACTATGCACTCCATGATGGCCAGCTCGTATACACAGTTCACAGGCGTCATCATGCCGACAAGAGTTGGGTATTTCGTTAACTCAATACACAATGCCTGGTAGACAAATATTAATACATTTTATCTATATAATGCTCGCGACTGAGATATTCAGCTATCGGGTTATTATGGTTAAGATCCAAACACAAGCAAGCCACCCATTTACCTCCGTTTAAAATTCTCTTCCAAATCCAAGACAATATTGTAATAGGACAAAGGAAATATTACAATGTAATGTAGCGCCAGACGTAACTCCGGCGAAGCTGAAGGGTATTAAGAAAGTATTTACACAGAAAAGGAACATATTACCCCTGTCTGGGAAGTGAAGATGACACAGAAGCCGCGTCTCGTCCGCATGGAAGCTATTTCAAAAATCCCTGTTGGTCATATAGGCTTTCGACGCTCGCTCGCTTTATAGTCGAATCCTGGCGCCTCACTCTCGTCGCGTGCGTCAGGAGCTGTCCGGCGTGCCTAATATCGCCGAACTTAATCTTCCCCGGACTTCCCCGCGGCACCGAGCCGGCCGACTCGTCTCGCTTCTGTTGCATCTTGGTATCGTAGACCACAGTGCCCCGACGGGACCGCGTCCTCCGTACCGTGCTCCTGCGTACAGGGCTCACCGGCTGGACCGGCGGCGCGCGCAGCTTTTCGGGACTGCTACTTCTCGAGTTTAACAAACCACCACCGAGCGACAGGTAGTTTTTCCCGCCACCCCCCTGCCGCTCAGGGCTGAACCCGCCGCCCCGCATCGCCGGGAGCGTCGCCGTGCTGGCCACGCTGACCTCGCTCAACACGCTGATCTGGCTGTTCATGCGCCGCAGCTCCGCAACCGCCGTCGACATGCGCACGCTACGACTGCTTTTTAGGGTGGGCGCTCGCTGCAGTGGTGGTACTTGGTCGTACTCGTACTCGTCGAACTCATCGCCGTCTTCGGTGTCGGTCACCCGGCTTGTAAATGACGGCGCTGGGTCTTGCGAGTACACCGACCCCTCGGACACCAGGCGCGGCTGCTGCTCGTAATTCGGCACGCGGAACGATACCCGCGACTCCCGGCCTGAGCCGCCCCGGATCAGCATCGTCGGCTGTGGGATCTTGTTGCTGCTGTTGCTGTTCATTCGAGCGTGCTTGCCCTTACCCGGCGATAATGACGACGTGAATGCAGGAGGGGGAGTCGTAGAAGATCCGAGGGTCGGCGTGGTGTCCGAATCGTCTTCCTCGGCCGCCGCTCCCGCCTCACTGTGGCTATACGTGTAGCTGTCGTACACGCTCGACAACCCGGCCTCAGAGACCACCGGGCTGGCTGGCCGATCGAAGAAGTCTCGTGGCGTCGGCGAGTTGAGGATCGTACGCGGGGACGGCAGCTGCATCGCTCCCCGCCGGCGCGTGGGAGAGGGAGTGGGTGTCTCGATGGGCTTGGCGGCCTGTGACATGGGACGCGCGCCTGCGGGGCGGCGGGAGGGTTGCTCATCCATGCCTGCGTCGTCGTCGTCGCGGGGCAGCGCGACGGGGAGCGGCGAGAAGACCTTGGATAGGCGCGCGGGGTTCTGAGGCGTGGGCACAGCCGTAAACGGGTCGTCGTTGCCGTTCATAGCGTATGCCGGGAACGACGATCTGTTCAGCGCGGGTTCGGCGGCCTTGGATGGCGAGGCGGGTTGAGACGCCGGCAGGGAGGCGGTGCCGGTCAGTCTTCCTAGAGTACCCCGGCGGATCTGCAGGGGTGCTGGCTTGTCCTCTTCTTCGTCTTCTTCAAATCGGAATCTGGGGCTGATTTCTCCGTCACCCTCGGGGTGCTGAGGGTGCCCGTTGAATATGTCGAACGCGGAGAGTTTCTTCCCCCCCCCTCGCCTCGGCGTGTCATTTGGATTGTTAGAATTCATGTCGTCCATCGGCGGGCTGCGAATCGATGCTTCTTCCATGCTGTATAGCGTCGACAGAGCCGAAGACATCGAGCTGCCGATCGAATACGGACGTGCTTGCTGGCTGGCTCCTTGGTGGCTAGCTCCCTGAGGGCTTGGGCTGGGTTCAGTCGACCTTGGGTTGCGGCTAGGGCTGGACAGCGCAGTTCGTACTTCTTGCACCGACTCTCGCTTTGACGCGACGAGACTGTCTGGCTCCGATATCATGGATATCGCAGATACATGGGAGATATGTCGTGAGTGCCTCGGCGTCTGCATTTGTCGCTGGGGTGACTGAGGCTTGGGCGGAGATCCTTCCAGCTCTGCATATGCCATGGTCGCCGGTGCGCTCTTGTGGCTCTTGACGGGACTGACCTCCCCGCTTGAGGGCTCGTAACTAATCGTCATATGCATATTGCCTCCGCCATGGTATGCTCCGTTGGTATGTTTTCCCGAACGGTAGTCAACCATCAGTGTCTGGCGTCTCGCGCTCCTGTGTCCATCCTGCAGCCTCTCGGCTGTCATACGCAGGATCTCTGTCAGATCCGTGTCTGTCGTGCTGTGCTTGAGCTTCGGCTTTCTTTGCGCCGGCATTTGCGGGATGCTGATCGGCGCGGGGAGACGCGCTCCTCCCGCTAGCTGGTGCGCCGCCTGGAACGAGACTCTGTTTCTGAACCGCGGGTTCTGGATGATATCCGGCGGCGACTTCGCTAGGTTATTGGAACCCAAGCCCGGATTCGGTAGGCTCATGGGTACGTACTGCTTCTGCGGGCTGGCATACGCCGGTTGCTGTTGCGGTTGACTTAGTCGAGGTGCCAGTGTGTACTTGCCAGAATTGTGCGAGCCGTTATCCCTCGCGTCACGCTCCCCGGGACTCTCGACATTAGTGTCATTTTGCTGCTCCCCGTTTGTTTCGGTATAGGGCAGCGTGGGGCTCCCCATACGATCCGTCGTGCCGCTCTTGACCGAAAGACGGCTCAGGGAGCGGCTGAGCCCGTGGCCCAGCCAGCTGAACTGGCGCTTCTGCTTCTGCTTCTGCTTCTGCCGTTGCGGCGACGTGGTCGGCCCGTGTATGGCGTCCTCGTCGATCCACGAGGACGTGCGCCGGTGCTCGTACAGCCCGTACCCGCGCTGCTTCTCCGGCGACCGCTGCTTCTCCGATGACCGCTGTTTCTGTACGTGCACCGGCCCTTGCGTCTCCACGCTACCTCTCCCACTTTCAGTCCCCGTGAACGTGCTGCCTGCCCGCGTCCGCGCCGGCGACGTCCGCTGCATGCTCGACCGCCGGCTATGGCTTTCCTCCCGCCCTACGTCGTCTTCCTTGTCGATAATTACGGTGGCTCGCTCGCTCACCAGACTCTTCTTGCGCAGACGCCGCGGCCGCTCCGCGTCGACGTCACTTACCTGGCCTGATTCTAGGTGGCTGGCCATGACGCCCTCCGACAGCGCGGAGGCTCGTGCTCGTCGCTGATCCTGTCGCTTGGCAAGTTTGATAAGGAGGGGGGCGAGCGCCGCAAAGAGTAGTGCGGCGCCGCCCACGGCTATGCCGGCGATGGCGCCTGTGGAGAGAGCTGAGCTCGGGATCGAAGAGTAGCTCGCGGCTGAGTCTTGTCTTTCGAAGACGCTGGACGACGCCAGCATGCCATCCTGGCCCGGTATCAAGTTGGACATTGTATATCTCGTGGTTGCCTCGTGTAGGCTTCGATTATAGTGTCTTCCTAACGTCGTCGATGCTTTAATTGTATCGGGTATCTATTCATAGACAACTTCCGTCTGGCTCATATCGCGTATGTAGCTTTCTCAACGTCGACAGCTACTCTTGTCTGCTGGACCGTATCATGTCAAATCTCCAAGCTCGCTTACGCTCGATCTCTTCTTTCGAATTCAGTATCGTTCTCCGGTCTGACGGTGTTCTCTGTTCGTAATCACAGTCTACATTGGAAATCTCGTGTGAAGGTGCTGCGAAGGAAAAAGAAGTCGAACACGATGCTAGGTGGAAAGAAGACGCAAAAAACAAACAATTTCAGTCGTAAACACGAGTCTGCAATGCAGAGGCATCTCGGAATGCGTCATAGCGAGCTCTGGAGCCGCAGCTGGAATGCGTTGCTATCTGCCTGTGCATGTGAGTGAAATTGGGGGAGACGAGGCCGCATTCCAGTCGCCGTCGCCACCACTCCCAGGCTGCTGAGACATGAAAGAGGAGATTAGGTCAAGAGCACCAATGGTATGGCATAGGCGCGAACTCATTTGAAAGGAAATGATCATGATGGACTATCGATATTATGAAGTCCTGCGAAGAAAGGGAGAATCTCCTGACGAATTGAGGTAGACACGAGTCCTGCACGTGGACAGCGTGCTCTATAAGACGCGATCTATTAAGAGTAGGTTTCTAAGACAAGTCACGGATGAAGCTCCGTTGTTTTGTTCATTGATTGATTGATTTGAGATCTGCTTGTTGATGTGTACAGTTCGAGACCTAGTGACATACATAAATCTCTTACCAGAAGAGACGCATCTCCCAAAATGCAATTAATACACATGCATCTTGGATGCTTACAACTAGGCCCCAAACAAATCCATATCCGCCTTCCGGTTGATGGAAAAGTCTAGATACGAATCCCCTACTGATCTCTTATGCAATATCCCAGCTCTTAGCTCCCGGTCAAGACCGGCTTCATACAGTTACTCGACCACGCATGCTTCTGCTCCAGAAAGAGCCCCAATATACCGAAAAAACTTCGTTTCTAGGTGAATAGGATTCGACCCTGAAACAAGATGCAAAATATCATCAATTCCTATTGATGAACCCATACTTTCACCTCACCGAAACAGACATAGAAAAGAGCGAATTAATCAGTTGATCTAGAATGATCTCCGATGGTGACCGTGCTGATGTGCGTGCCTGGGCCGTAGTTTTCGTCCCGCATTTGCTCCGGGAACAGTCACAGTCGTGACGGAATCCTCAGTGACATATACGACAGGTTCCTTCCAGACGATCTCTTGAACCTGAGCGCCATTTGTGATGGTCTGGGTGCTGACAATTTGATAGACAACACCAGGTTCAGATGCAACCACAGGAGCCGGAGTAGTCGTTGGTGCAGCAGGCGAAGAGCTCGAAATAGTGCTTGATGAAGTTGGGGGAGCCTCCGAGGCAAGGATGTTGAAGTCTGGCGAAGTTACTGCCGTACTAGACGGAGTAGCCGACTCGAGGAAAGCGCCGCCGAGGGCAGAGACCAAGCTAGCGCTGGTGGAGGTAGCTAACGGTGTGCTCGACGAGCTCGATGTGCTGAGCGTACTCGACGTAGATGTTGTAGCGCCGCCAAATATATCACCTAGCATGCTGGTGGCCGCAGAAACGATTGCAGAAGCAACATTCGTTCCAGCAAGAGTAGCGGATTCCGGGCCAGTCTGAATCTGAATGTTACCAGGAAGGTTCTGCAGATTGTTTGCGAGGACATTTTCGTTAGCCAACGCTGACGGAACATCGAATAAGCAGCTGGTTTGTTTCTCGTCATCCTGTAGTGGGCCTTGGTCTACGAAGAGGGCGCAATCTCGAATGTCGCCAGATTCATTCGTGCAAGTGTCAATAGCTTCTTGCAGGAAATCCTGGTCCCATCCACTCATGAAATCTCCGTGGTAGCCGAACCCTAGTGATTATATTAGCATTATGTCTGATGGAAGCTTTATGAGTAGTTCCTTACCCGTTGGGTCACCGTTCGAAATCACAAACTGTCCATTGCGTCCAAGGAATTTGCCCTGCTCCGTAGTGTTCCAGATGGTCTCATAGAAGAGGGTAACCAGACGATGTGGGTGGGTGTCAGGGCAAGTACCATCTTGAACCAAGTCCGGGTATGCCATATGGCTCTTGTGGTCCTCAGCTGTGGGCTCACCGTTCCAGCATGAAGGGAAGGCAAGCTCAATGCGGAGACCGTCGGGGCAGTTGGCGTCCTGCCAGGCTTTGTCTGGCATATAGTGACGGTATAACGAAGGCTCGGGAGCCTTTGAATAGTCCAAACAGTTAAATCCAATAGCTCTCTGCTCCAAATCGGCCTGTGAGGTTTGCTTAAGAGCAGCCCAGTCTGATTGAGGAGGGTCAGGCGATTTTGGGTCTCCAAGTGTGTAGTCTCGGCGGTAATTGCTGCCAGAGACCATCTGGAACCCTGGCGGGAAAGCTGTGACGTTCTCTCCACGTAGAAGGTAGTAGCTATTATTGATATCAGCCTATGTAATCCATAACAATATTCGTATCATAGTAAACAAGTTGGCTATCGAGGCCAGCCATAAGTATAATTGATCATGAAGAAAGGAATAGGGGATGGACAAGAAAATATTGTTTTAGGAACTAGAACTTGTGCGATAACAAATATCAAACTTACGAAAGCATTCCACCAACTTGTCGGACAATTTCAAACTCTCCAGTGTCACCATCTTGAAAGTAGACACCGGGAGTCCAGTATGCTGACATGTCCTGCTTCACGGCGCAGGAGGTGCAGCTACCGCCGGCAAGGTCATCGAAAGTCGCACTTTCAGAGAAGCCTGTAGTGGTTGTCAGTTAGTGTCGCTAGGATCTAGACATCACCCATGTCCTCTTTACAAGAGATATTCTTCGAAAGGGTACCAAGCGGAGGCAAAATTGCGCACTTACCTGAAGAGCCGTGAACGACATGAACATGAGGGGCTATAACGCCAACATCCATGATAGGGTCAATTCGAGCCACACCTGTGCGGCCATGGCATTCCATGCGCCAGAAAGCTGACACAGCATTGAATGTGCCAAAAAGGACAGAGACAAAGGCGGTCTTGGGCGCCATTGTGAATGCGCGCTGTTGGACTTGGTGGAACTTGTCGCGACGGAAGGGTTGATAATGTCGTGTAGAAGATTGCGCCGTGAATGCGATGTGAATGCGATTGGGAAATTGACGGTTCGGTTCTTCGTGCGCGAGCTAGGGTCGGGAATGAGCAGTCGCGATTTGGATATAACGTTCCTTCTCCTTTTCAAGAAGTGGCAGTCGCTGGCTCGCACTTTCCTTGCTATATGTACTTATCCAGGTACGTATCAACCACCGAAGAGCGGATCGTCCTGAGCTTCACTGATTTCTCCTTCTTTCTCCTTCTCAGATACTGGCCAACCGGTGGCACGAGTCAGGGGTCAATCCCCTTCACAACCCTGCGTTCTGTTCCCTAGTGACACTCTGATATGACCAAGACCAAGGTCAACTCTTCAATCCCAACACTTCCAATGCTCTACTCTTATGAATATGTCCTTAGAACACCTTGATATTGGAGCCGACGGTATTCGATTGTCACGAAAATGGGCGTATTGTATCAACTGTATGGGACGAAAACCCTTAGTATTCAGTTTTGCAGCTTCAGTTTCTCGCTTCTTGCCAGTCACCAACTCCAGAGAAATGGGGTATCAAATGAAGATTGATGTTTGCTTGCTCGGAAAATCGAAATGAATGCGATCAACACAAAAGAATGTGATAATGCTAATAATCCAGATTGAAGTCTAGACTACTAGTCAAGATGAGTAAAAGAGCGTGGCTGAAGAGTGAACAGTCAAACGGTATGAATGAGCGGAATGGATCGGTGATGGTGAGGGCGAAGACCCAAAAAGAGTGAAAGGGGAGACGAAGAGAAGGACGTCAAAGGGGACTGAGAAAGTAATAGTATGTAGAAAGGGTGAATAGAACGGGAGGGTAGGTGGGGATCGTCGCATAAGGAGGTTGAACATCGTGAGACAGTTACGGGGTAGGTACCGTATAGTACATAGGTACATGCCAATAAAGGGGACAGCGGCACATGGGACATCGGGACATCAGATGAACATCGGCTTTCGTCATAACCATAAAGCTAAAACCCCATCACAATTTCAGTCTAAGCAGGGAGATATGCCTCTGTGAAGTATACATGCAACTATCTATAACGCCTACTTAGGTATGTTATTTTGTAGCACATGTAGCAGGTATCAACACTGAGGTACATGCATGATGGGGTTTTAATACACAGCAAAGTATACATATTTTTCAGTTTGTCCTCTACTCTCTCTTCCAGTGCAGTGCCTAAAAAGCCGCAATCAAGCCATTTTACCAACCTACCAGCGCTTTGGTTTCTTCAGCAGAGGGTTGAAAAAATAAACTTGGCATCGCAGCAGTCCCGCCCCGAGAATCCCTGTAGGATCGTCATTCCTACCGAGGAGCGATGGATGTTTTACTGAATTAGGGTTGATCGCCAAGGCCCATTAACGTTAAACCATCAAGGGGTTCCTTTCTTAAAGGTCCCTATTGGCTGGAGAGATTCAGGGACGGTCAAGAGCGACAGGGGTAAACAGGGGCGGCCCCTCCAGACACGGGTCCTATTTCTCCAATCTCCAGACGATAAGATGCAGACACGTATGTGTACTTGATGAGGTACATCAGTTTTATCCATCCTACCCATCCTACTCGCAGTCGGCAAACTAACATCTCGTCAAATCCTACCTCATGATACAAGTCGTCGTCAATTGAGTCTGGAATTGCTTACTCTTCACACCACTTCTTATCTTGCCTTGGAATAAAGTAATGACATTTGTGTTATGTATATTAATCATGCTATGTAGAGGATGACTTTCATTTACCTTGAGTGCTGTGGTGTATGTGTAGCTCCAAAGGGTGATATCTGTGATCGGGTTTTATTGAATTGAAAATTTTCAACTTCACATACCTGGTATTACAAATGTTTGCCAATATAAGTTTGTACGTTCGGTGTCGAATTCTTTCTTCATATCCAGGATGACCCGAACTCCTTCTTTGTAAGGTTTGTTGCATCTTACTTCTAGGATTATAATGTCAGGACAGCACAATGGAATGCCTTGCGCGAGTAGTCAGGCAAAGCTTACCTAGTATTCATTCGTATTATATGTTACAACGCAGCTTTCTATTTGACTGTGTTCAATTCTTGTGTAAGCGCTGTTGTTACGCAGAGTCAAAAGGAATAAATCTCATGTACCGAAAATGTACCTCTGCAGACCAATGGCGGGGAGATAAAGATGGGCCTACCAGGTTCCTGAAACCCGTCGCATGCTTTAGCATATATTTCAAACCAATGAGAAGCCATATTTTGGGCCAACGATTACTCTCTTGGGAATTTGGACTTAATTTATGCGTAGAAAATTCCAAGAACATTTTTCGGCCTTTACGAATCTCGACATGGAGGGATTTTCCTTTCTTTTTCTCCTGGTCGAACTATCCCAGTGTTCTCTGCAAACACCAACATATCTAGAATACTTGTGTAATAGAAATACATATGTAATACACGACACCTTTACGCTTAGTGTAAATATTCTGTGTTCGAACAATGAGCTATGCTAAGTGTAGACCGCCTAGCACATGCGACACGCGAGACATCCCGTTATATCGGCTAATTGTACCGTGGCTGCCGTGGACCGTGGTTGGTGCTTGTCACACATGACACGTCCTTAACCCCAGATCAAGACCGAAAGTATGACGGAATGATCCACAGCACCGAAAAGCTGAAATTGAAGCGGGAAATTTTCATCAGCTCAGGCATGTAATTCACTGTCATTGGTTTTCGCTAGCAGATGCTGTTCAGCTCATCCCAATTTAAAACCCAAGCTGCCCAGGCTGCCCAGGCCATCATTTGATCTCTTATTATGATGGTAACTTGCTACAATATCTTCGATGAATCCTCCTTTAAAAGTCCTATGTACATATCCAGACGGCAACAATTCTTGGAGCTCCTCATATGATCACATAAATTCTCCTGCCTTTCAGGGAAAAGAATTTCAAAGTCGTGTTCTTGATGGTCCCAATGCAGTGACCCGTTGGTACAATCACCTCCTATCGTGCATATATGTACCTCTCATGGAGTCTGGAGATCGACACATTAGAAAGGGGGATCATCACCGCAAAATGTACATGGGGAAAGATACGGATCGGCACGGAACAAGAACATGCCAGAGTAAGAATTAAAGGATAGTCTGCAGTTGGTAAAGCTATGGCAGGATTATGAAGTAGTGATGAAGCTATCATAGCTGCAAAACCATACACACAATGTAGCTATCTTGTAGGAGTCGTAGAGGAAACGAAGATAAATCAATTGATGGAACCCAGATCTGGAGTACCTGCTTACCTAAGATAGCTGCTCGGTTAAGCCACAACTCCCACTAGCCACAATTGGCCCATTAATTGATGTGCACAGGTCGACTGGTGCATCTACACCGTTGATAACAGCTGGTGGGAATCTGGTCAAATGCGACAAACGATTCTTAACTGAATATACGGCCCTTGCAGGCTCAACCTGATAATGCAGTATTCTTGATATGACGACATTTCCATTTCCTCATGCGCAACGATGGATGATCTCTCCGGTCTTGATTGGTCCTCGACCAGCTCGGCGAAAGGCAATAAACCTCCCCCTATGAACCCTATGAGCCCACCCTCTTTCTATCCGACTCTACGACCGACCCCTTCTCCTCAGCCTTCCGGCCGATCAACGCCACTCTCTACCCAAGGCTCTGGTTTCACCGCCCCCAAGCCGACTACCTCTAAACCCGCTACCGACAGTTTTAGCGGTCTTGTGAGCTTTGGCGGTTCCAAGAGCAATGCGAATCTAAGTCTTAGGGAACGGCAAGAACAAATAGAGGCGCAGAAACGCCAGAAGCAAGAGGAGGAGAGGAGGAAATTACAGTCACAATATGGAGGCGGCCATTTTTGGGACAATGTGGGACAGGGTTCTACGCCTGCCTCTAGGACTATTTCTCCGGCTATCCCATCTCCAAGTGCTGGAATAGGGGCTCAGAATGGACACAAGAAAGACGACGATGACCTTTTTGCAGCATTTGATAGGGATACCAAGGTTGATAATGCCAGTCACTTCCCTCCACCTGCGCAGGTGCAATCTGGGAAAAGCACACCAGCAAACACACAGCAGCTCGACCTGACTGATGCGAGTGCATGGGGCAAGCCTGCAACCTCCAACGGAGGCGAATTAGGTGATGATGACGACCCCTTTGGGCTAAACCAAATGAAGAGCCAGCCACAAAGGCAGCCAACACTTAGCGCAGACGAAGATGACGATTTCTTGGGCGACCTCGGAAAGCCCGTTGACGAAGTGCGACGGAAGGCCGAAGCTGCTCAGCCCAAACCGGAACCAGGGAAACCCATCGAGAATTTTGACGATGATTCGGACTCGGAGCCTGAAATTTCGCGGCGGGAGGGCAGCTCGGATCCTTTCGACATGGCAGTGGCTGAATTAGTTGATATGGGATTCACTGCTGAGAATGCAAGGCGAGGATTAACAGAAAGCGGGGCTGGCTTGAACGTACAGGCCGCAGTTGGGTGGCTTTTGGATGATGCCCACAGACAGGCCCGCGGTAAACAAACTCCAAGAGGAGATGCTCCAGAACGAAACATGAGAGAGGACAGCCGTTCCAAAAATAGCGGTAGTCCCGCGTGGATGGGAGAAGGTCAGGGTGGTGATCTCCCGCCAAGGGAGACTCGGTCACCTGCTTCTGGTGACGACTTTTCAAAGAAAGCAGCAGCAATGGGCACAAGCTTTTTCAAAACGGCCAATTCGCTTTGGAAGAGTGGTCAGAAGCAGGTCCAAAAAGCGGTTGCAGACTTTCAGCACGAAGGTAGCGATCCTAGCCAACCTAAGTGGATGCGTTCTGCGCAGTTGGATACAGAGCACTCTGGAGGAAAAGGGTCACCGAATGCAACCGATGAAGCAATGATGTTAGAGTCTGGTGGGCGACCAGAAAGACAATCTTCTAGGTCTACACAAAGCCGGCATCCTACTTCTCGAGATCAATCTCCAGCTTTACCTAGTCGACCGTCCCCCCATTCTTCAGGGACGCCCAAATGGCAACAAGCACAGCCAAGTACACGCGATCCTCGAACGCGGTTAAACCAACAAACCATCGAGGAACAAAGTGCCCAGGCTTATGTTAGTCCGGCAAGGAGAAAAAAGGCAACGCCCCAGCCGGCGCAGCGACCAGAGCCAGAGCCAGATCTGCTTTTTAGCCAATCCGTGCCACGCTCTTCTCAATCCCTGCCGCAACATTCGACTCAAGCGTCAGTCCCTACAGCCAGGCCGTCGCAACAAACCCCTTCAAAGCCTATCACTCCTCGACCACAACCGCCTATCCGGAATATTCCCACCGTTGCTTCGTCGGTCTTGCAAGCTTCTACGCGACATCGCAACGAAGGAACAGCGCATTTTAAACTTGGAGATTTCGATGCGGCGCATACGAGCTACTCAAATTCTCTTGCAGGCATACCACAAAGTCATCCCATTTGTATTGTCCTTCTTACCAATCGTGCGCTTACCTCCCTAAAAACCGGAAGCCCTAAGCAAGCTGTTGGTGACGCGGATGCTGCGATTGGTATTATAGGGCCATCTCACGGTGAGGGTGAGAAGGTAGCGTTACCGGATGGTGAAACTCGTGATATGAAGGATTTATATGGCAAAGCACTCAGTCGGAAAGCGGAGGCGCTAGAGCAGATGGAGAAATGGGCGGAGGCTGGGAATGTGTGGCAGCTATGCGTCGAGGCAGGTGTCGGCGGTGCCAACGCCATAGCAGGCCGGCAGCGGTGCCAGAAAGCACTGGCTCCTAAACCCAAACCTACTCCTAGGCCAGTTCAAGCGGCGAAGCCTCGACTAAAGCCTTCGGCAATGTCAGACCTCACCCCCCAGAAGAGCTCGGATGCTGTACAGCGGCTCCGAGAAGCGAACAAAGCGGCCGAGGCAGCTGACGATGAAAAGTTTGCTCTTGGCGAGAAGGTGGACGCGAAGATTGCTGCTTGGCGAGACGGTAAAAGAGATAATCTACGGGCTCTTATCGGAAGTCTCGATCAGGTACTATGGGAGGGCAGCGGGTGGAAGAAGGTTGGCCTGCACGAGTTAGTGGCCGCGAACAAGGTCAAGATACACTACATGAAAGCCATCGCTAAGTGTCATCCTGATAAGGTGAGCTTATTTTATGTTTCGCTCTATCTGCCCGCTCTATTAAATCTTCGTCGCTAACATGAGAACATAGTTACCACAAGACGCAAGTACAGAGGTCAAACTCATCGCAGGTACTGTCTTCGCCACACTCAATGAGAGTTGGGATAAGTTCAAGGCCGAGAACGGTCTATAGACCCGAGCTAGCAGCCGGGATAGAAGGGAAGAGACAAAGAGACCACGAGATGCAGATATGAGACTATGAGCTACGGTGTATGCAGCGCCGCAATGTTGATTAACCCGATTATTGATGCCGTAAAGAGAAAATGCGTGTTAGTCTGAGATGCCCATGCCTACCATGCCAGCTTGGCTCGAATACCCGACCTAGCCAGTGGCAATGTATCTAACCCCTTAAAATGTTTCCGTTCCATTGACACCCTTGACTTTTTTTCCCTAATATTGACATTGCTTCCGACTACTTGCATCCTGGTACCCTGCTTACGTATAGATATTAGCTCTGATTTGACTTTCACGCATTTGACAATGGTAGATATCGAAACTAGGGAGTTAACTCTTTTCTATACACATACAATTCATATGAAGGCTATCTAGGCAAGTTTGTATACCTGGCTATGTGGAATTGTCGTATTAATACGACGTCGGCATAGCAAAATAAGGCACCTAAAGATTGTATACTCCTAAGCAACTTATCGCCGATATAAGACCGGTAACGAACAGAAATCTCCACCGGCGACGTCATTCTCTGACTGGCCAAGCAGGGTTTTTAGCGGTCACTTTCCCTTCTTTCTACGAACCTGATCCTATTACTTACGTCAAATTTTTCCTTTTCCTTTTCCGTTGAAATATCCTAGGTTATATCGGTAGGGCTTTTGTTCTCAGCGCTACAACACGGATTTCCCTTTTGGGCAATCCGAAGCTGAGTCGTCCTTTAGCGTCGCCGTCAGGTGGTTCAGGACGTATTCTCGCGTGCCAATCTCCATTTTCCCGGCCAGGGCAGCCATGCTCAGCACAATAGCGGCTTCACTAGGGAGACTACGATTCGCTAGGCATGACGGTAGACTCTTTGCGGGGAGGAGGGGAGGCTGGAATGGGGTTCTGGCTTTCCTGGGGCAGTTGGGGCAGTTTGGGGTCGCACCCAGTAGAATGCTCAAGACCCAGTTCTATAGAGCCTGTAGAATCTAGAGTTTTCCCCCGAAGCAACCATTCCACCGGCACCTGAACCGCCTAGCATGGTACCACAATTAGTTGCCTTTCGCAGGTGATTTGGAAATGATGCGATCTGACTTGCATTACCGCCCAATTGACACCTTCCCACGGGGTTGATGGGGTTGATGGGGTTGAATCGAATCATCTAATCCCGATTTATCTATCGGGATATCTATTTGGGATTGGAACCTCACTATCTTCAACAATGTCCCCGAACTACCCCGAACTTGTGAGCTCGTCGCCCTCGGTCCTCCACGTTCCACATTCCACATTCCATCTCGCCAGCGCCGCCGCTTCAGGTACCACACCATACCATGCACGTCGATCTCACACGGGTTCGTAGTCTCCACTAGCGTCAAGGTTTCCATTTTTTTACCTCCTTCTGGTTGGCGGCGCCGGCCTCCGGCCTCAAGGATTAGAGATGGGGTTGTTAAATCGCTGCGTAGCCATAGCGGTCTGTATCTTACTCTGACCTATCGCTTTGTGTCACCCTGACATACATCAACAATTGTATATATATACCATCAGCCTCCTCCCTATCCTAAGCCCCAGGTTTTCTTAATCATCTTCACTTCCTTTGTACCTGCATCTCCTCTTCGCTGAGCGAGATTCCTATATATATACCTAGATATATATATAAGCACCGACCACAACAGTGTATTACCTGCTTGTTATAGTCGACGAGAATATAGAGAGATCCTTGAAGCTGTCGATCCATATCAATATTCGGTACCCAGGGTCGATCAATTAGCCCGCGGAGCTTTAAACGATAACCTCGTTATATATAGATTTAACCGCCAATTCATTTTATATCTTTAAAAATTCTTCACTTACTCTACCCTAAGTCACCATGGGGCGATATTTTGGCCTTCGGGGCAGCTGGCTCAACTATGCCATCGGCATTATAGCAGGATGTGATTTCCTGCTCTTCGGTTACGGTATTTTATCACGAGCGTTACACAAATGACGTCGAAGGAATCTAACATGTCCTAGATCAGGGTGTGATGGGTGGAATTCTCACGATGAGCCAGTTTCTCACTAATTTTCCGGACATAAATTCATCGGATCCAAATGTGGACGCTGCGGTACGGACTGAGAGGGCAAACACCCAGGGAATAGCCGTTGCGGCCTACAACTTAGGATGCTTCGTCGGCGCTGTCACCACTATCTTCATCTCCAACCCCCTCGGTCGCAAGCGCATGATCATACTCGGTACCTCCATCATGATTATCGGTGCTATTCTACAGGCCAGTGCTACTACGCTCCCGCACTTCATCATCGGCCGTGTCATCACTGGTTTCGGTAATGGAGGCAACACGTCCACTGTCCCGACTTGGCAATCTGAGACATCGCGCGCCCATAAACGAGGAAAGCTAGTCATGATAGAAGGCGCTTTGATCACTTGTGGTATCATGATTTCTTACTGGATCGATCTCGGCTTTAGCTTTATCGACAGCAGTGTCGCTTGGCGATTCCCGCTTGCTTTCCAAATCTTCTTCTGCCTGTTCATCCTTGCCTTCATCTGGAACCTACCCGAGTCTCCGAGATGGCTGATCCTCAAGAACCGCGAAGACGAAGCCCTAGAAGTTCTAGCTGCGCTGGCAGACGCTCCGGTCACAGACAAGGAGGTCTCGAACGAGTTCCTGGCCATCAAGGAGACTGTCGAGGAGATGTCGAAGGGCAGCTTTGCCGACTTGTTTACGATGGATAAGGACCGGTACGTTACCAAGTTTTAGATTATGTACTTGTCGTCAGCGCGGAAATACTAATGTCGTCCTATAGAAACTTTCACCGAACTTTGCTCGCATTCGTCAACCAAATGTTCCAACAGATCTCCGGTATTAATTTGATTACCTATTATGCGCCTGTCATCTACAGCGGACTCGGCATGAGCGACTTCATGGCGCGACTTCTCGCTGCCATCAATGGAACAGAATACTTTATCGCTTCGTGGCCCGCTGTATTTCTAGTTGAGCGCGTTGGCCGCCGAAAGCTCATGCTTTTCGGTGCTGCTGGTCAAGCTGCCAGTATGGCCGTCTTGGCAGGTGCGAATTCAAACCCCGATAGCAAGGGAGCCCAGGTCGTAGCCATCATCTTCCTGTTTGTCTTCAACACCTTCTTCGCAGTCGGCTGGCTAGGAATGAGTACGTGCAATTTTCTTTTCCCTCATGTTTTACGACATGCATACCCCTCGCATCTCGTCCCTTACGCAATGAATTTCATACGCGTAGAAATGTTTGCTTCGGGCAGGTAAAAAGTTGCTAACAAATGATGCTTCGCAGCTTGGTTGTACCCCGCCGAAATTACCAGTCTTCGCATCCGTGCGCCCGCGAACGCGCTGTCGACATCTTCGAACTGGATCTTCAACTTCCTAGTGGTGATGATTACACCTATTGCCTTCAACCACATCGGGTACCAGACGTACATCATCTTCGCGGTTATCAATGCGTTCATGGTTCCCGCGGTTTACTTCTTCTTCCCGGAGACGGCGTACCGATCGCTCGAGGAGATGGACTCAATCTTTCACAAGGTGCGCGGCGCCAAGGGTTATTTCAGCGTCGTCGGTATTGCCAGAGATGAGCCCCGCCGCTACGGCAAGAACGGTGAGCTGCTTATTGCCTACGAGGAGACCGAGGAGCACAAGGCCCACATCCACCCTCCTGAGCATCACGAAAATCAATCCGAGTCCGTCGCTACCGATGCTGAGAAGGGCCTACCTGGCGGCGTTTTCGTTGAGAACCGCGCCTAGATATAATCACATATTCCGCTAGGTGTGGAGTATGTAACCGTGGTACCGGAATGGTTATGCATATCTCCTCGTTATATATACCCCCAAGACCCCCATTTCGAGATAGGGGCGTCAAGGCCAGATTTTTAGACATAATTTGGACATTTATGCTATAGATATCCCGTCATTTTGAATAAACCTATTTAAATGTTAAAGCAGGAGCGTAATCGAAGTTCTCATTACTATTTTGAGTGTGGCATCTCTGGCTGTTCTGGCCAAATTTCCGCATGGCCCCCTCGTGGCCCCCTGGTTTACAGAGCCGGCATCCAATGGCGCACTTGGTCCCCTCCAAGCAATTTCTGTTGAAGGATTGGGGCTTGAAACATGACAGATCATATTTCGGCACCTCCAAATGCAAACCTTATGTAGGGCTGAAATCCTCCAAGTTACAATAAAGGAAGACAATACTACGGCAATGAAGCTCTAGGCGCTTGGAAGAAGGACTGGTGAGGGGGCAATGAAACTATTATCTCCTACCATAAGGGGCAACGATTACTTACCTACCCTCTCTGTTGCTCGTTCTCGACATGACAGGACTTTCTCCCGATGGATCAATTCATGATCTCTCTCTTGCGTGGCGAACATATTATACTGACACCGATTGCTGTTAAACCATGTTCTTTTCTTTAGTATTCGCGTTGGTCATATATATGAGGGGTACGGTGGCAGATACCAATGCATTCAACGACCTCCCGACCACCGGTCCCACGAATCCGATCTACAACATCGGCGAGGTGGTGCAGCTTGCGTGGTCCATGAACTTCACCGGCGCGAAGCTCACGCTAGGCCAAGACAAGGCCGGGGACAAAGTCGGCGGGGCGAACGCCGTCATACTGCGTACGCAAGCCAGCACCTATACACCTCTTACCATACATATAAAGGGTTTCGTGCGTAAACTGACCAGGGGCATGTGTGGATAAATAGAGAACACGAATCTACAGGCGCTGCAGTGGACCGTGTCGTATGAGGGCTTAAATCCGAATATCAGCCACGTGTTTTATTTCACGGTTAGCAACGACGACTACTCGTTCCCGTCGCATTACTTCTACATCTTCGACGAGCAGCCTTCTTCTCTTTCTTCTGTCCCGACAACGTCGGCTTCAGCTTCAGCTTCGACTTCGGCTTCGACTTCGGTTTCGACTTCGATTTCGACTTCAACGCTGGTATCACCAACTGCGGCTGCTTCTTCGGAGAGCAGTGCTGCTGTCGGTGGAAGCGGAACGGGGTTGAGTGGAGGAGCTATTGCTGGTATATCAATCGTGGCCACCCTAGCAGTGGTCGCTGTGCTGGGAGCTGCAGGCCTCTTTATCCGGAGACGATGGCTTAGGAATAGGAACGCGGTGCCGGTGCCGGGCCAGTCCGACAGTGGCACGGGCTGGTCGTATCCGGCGGATAGTGTCATGACATCGACGAGCCGGGCTCAGGAGTTTGGCCGCGGCACGGGGCAGATAGCGGAGCTTCATGGCCATCGGATGCAGTATTAGAGAGATGTGGTGTTGTCATAAGTTGAAAGAGATATACCTGGTGGGATCTAATTGTGTAATTCTAAGCTAGAAATGCCGTAATATACATACCGTTGCAGGTAGAGCAGTATTCACTCGCTTCGCCTAACAAATCACCCTTAGCCGCATGGCCGTTTGTTTTCCGTGGTAGGCACTCCTGCTAAATAGGGGTTTGGAATAGTGAATGTGACAACAGCCACTCAATGGCGCACTGACTCAAGAGACCTAAGGTATCGTATCAAGAAACCTAAGGTATCGTATCAATGATTAGCTTGTTGTTTTTTCGTCCTTTCGTCCACATCTTTGTTTAGCGCAAAACGGAAGTCTGCTATTCTATATAAGCCAACGCAGACCCTCCACACCAAGCAACGATAGCAAGTGCACAACAATTTCACGCCCCCTTGATCTTAAAGACGCTTTTGGTAAGTGCATCGAAAATATACGCAAGACATCGATAGAAACCTGGGTCGCATACTAACATTATTGGTTAAAGGACCAGCTCAGCGTCAACCAACATGGCTTTCGATGTACTTCCAGTTGAGATCGCAGACGCTATCCTCATTGAAGCCGTGAAAGCATGCGGCCTCAAGCGCGCTCTCCGGCTGCGGCTCATAAACCGAGCTTGGGACGCTGCCATGCTGCGCGCAATCTTCAAGTCCGGGGTGGTTGATACCCATTTCTCATATGTGATGAAGCCCACTGAGTTTTTTCAGAAGTACGTCTTGTACAAGGCCATGCACACGAAGCCGGTTAATGTGCGAATGCTCGTCATCCGAGACGCGACCGAACTCGTCTTGAAGCATCGTGGCTCGTCCGACTCGGAAGACGAGTTGGCCAGATCAGTTTCCGAGATATTCCGCTGGCATTTGCGTCGAGATCCCATGCACATGTGTACTCGTCCTCCTGGATGCAAACGGTGCAATGAGTTGAAGCAATGGGATCTCTCGCTGGCGGTACTGGCTATAGCGGCTTATACCAACGACACAACATTGGCGAAAGAAGTACTTCCAAAGATGGCCGGGGGAGACGACCTCCTTTATTCGAGGATTCCTGAGAGATACTATGGACCAGAGTAAGTCATTAATATTCATCCGAGCCAAATAATTTAGAGCAGGATATATAACTCACCAACTCCCGCAGACCCGCGCTCGGCCGTCCTCTAGAAGTCGCAGCTATGAAAGGAAACGTGGAGATGACGCGCCTGATCCTGGAACACCTAAGAGGCGCTATGGAAGCAGATGTAGAGAAGCGCAGAGACGCCTACGACTCGATCCTCCAGCATGCAGCCAAAGGCAACCAAATTGGCACCATCGAGATCGGCCTAGAATATGCGGAAAGCACGTGGCGCTTATTAGAGGCTCTCAAGGGAACCACAAGCCTCGACATCTTCAAGTACCTGCTAAAGTTCGGCGAAGGACATCGGATGAACCCATGCATACACTATCGAAAGCTTTTCAAGTGTGCGGCCGTCAACGGCAACTTGCCGGTGACACGGTATCTCTTCGAGGAGTGCGGCTTATCAAAGGACAGTAGAAGAAGAATAAGTGCAGGTGTACGTGGCAATCTCATCCATAAGGTGGCAGAACTAGGTCACTACGATGTCGTTGCGTATCTATTGGAAGTGGGCGTTATCATTAGCAGAGACACCATCGTGGCTGCTGCGCGACACGGAAGTCAACGCCTCGTGCGGTTACTACTGGAAAAGAACACCTGGTGGACTATACACTTGAAGGACGCGTTGCTATTGGCTTTGCAGAGGGAGAACGACTCTGTGGTTCGTCTATTGATGGAACATGGAGTTTCGTTGGATTAGTAGCTCGGAGAATGGTCGTGAGGCGATACGGAAGCGCAAGGACAGGAGTCAATAGTCAACCTAATCAGGGAATGTCTGCTCTAGGGCATACACGTGTCATTCTAGTCCATACGACATCATCTCTGCCGTATATCAATAGAACATATTGACTCCTAAAAAGGAACAATGACCTTACAATATTCTGATCCTTACCCCTTGCTTAGATACGTATCGTACTGTAGAAAGGTCATTATGCCGAAATACCCCTAACTAAAAGTACCTGAAGTAAATAGGACAATGCTATGTATTTCCATACTTACTGTAAGTCCAGATCCTATCCAGCCCCTTGTCAATACAAATCTCCAATAGCCTAGTTGACTTATTATCAGTGAATAGTAGGTAATACTCGCCCATGTGTTTTCTGTACAGGTCATATTTTCTTGTGACGGGAGTCCAGAGCTCTAGGCTGCGGGGATGCATCCCCAACAGGTCTAGAATTCCGGTGTCCAGCACCTGTAATGCACCACCGCCGGGATAAAAATGCGCGGTGCTTTATTCCTCGGCTATGACGATAAGTCCTCATAAAGGAACCCACCATAACTTAGGCTAGCCAGTTGATTATTCAGCATTTCGTATATAGAGCATTAAAAGCTTTCATGTCATCCCCTATTACGTTCCCGGGTGGTAGTTAAGTCCTTTGATGATATTAGCTTTCTGAATTGGCTTTAGGATCATAGGAAGAAAAAAAATGAAGCAGTGGGTTAGTGCTCAAGATGGTCTCGACAGCATCCGGCTCGTGGATGCGCCTGAGCCAGAGAGACTACAGGACGGTGAGGTCCTTGTTAGGATTCACTGCGTGGCGTTGAACTTCCGTGACACTGAAGGTGAGTAACTCGGCTCTACTTATCAACGCAATTCCAAATGAGGTGCTAATTAAAGACTTCTCAAGTCTGTATGGGCCATTACAATCACCATAAAACTCTGGAACAAAGAACCCCTATTGTCCCGTGTTCAGACATGTGCGGCACTATTGAAAAACTTGGCCCTAGGAACGATGACTGTGGGCTGAAAGAAGGGGATCGCGTCGTGGGGATCTTCAATCAGACTCATCTGAAGGGCCAAATCACCGAGAAGGATATGTCTTCCGGGTTAGGCTTCCCCTTGCCAGGAGTCTTGACCCGCTACCGCGTCTTTCCTGCCTACGGCCTTGTTAAAGTCCCTGACTACTTGAAAGATGATGAAGCGGCCGCTTTGCCTATTGCTGCTGTCACGGCGTGGATGGCTATCAATACCTTCCAGCCCATTGGTCAGCCTCTGACGGGCGGGGATAAGGTTGTACTACTCCAGGGGACGGGTGGCGTCTCAATTTCCGGGCTGCAGATTGCGAAGGCATTGGGCTTAACAGGTAAGTCTGCAATAAAACGGGTCTTTTCAACTCGAATAACAGGCAGCTAACATGAATGATACGGTGTAGCTATTGTAACGTCGTCCTCAGATGCCAAACTGGACCGCGCGCGCAAGCTGGGCGCCGACCACACTATTAACTACAAGACGACGCCCGAGTGGCAGGACAAAGTCCTCGAGATTACAGGTGGCAAGGGAGCCGACGTCATCTTCGAGACTGGCGGCGCAGAGACGCTGGAAAAGTCCTTCTCGTGCGTGGCTTACGGAGGGCTCATCAGCTCTATCGGCTACTTGTCAGGGAAGGAGGACGCCCCTGGTGCGAGGATCAATGCTAATGTTCTCGCGCTACGACGCAATGTCACACTTAAGGGCATGTTAAATGGTCCTAAGGAGAGATTTGAGGAGATGCTGGGCTTGTACAGCCGCAAACAGATCCATCCAGTGGTTGATCGCGAGTTTGAGTTCGGGCAGGCGAAGGATGCACTTAAATACCTCGCTGGCGGCTTACATTTTGGTAAGGTGGTTGTGAAAGTGGCATAGGCCGACCCTGGCCGACTTGTAGGACCGCGAGGATCCGGGATGCTTAGAGGTAAATAAGAAGCCTCTGGCATAGGCCCCCTTCTGCATATAATTTCTACCTCCTTACGAGGTACTGCCTTACGTACCAGAGAATTTACAGACTGTATCTACCTAAGGTAGTAGGTAGGTACCTACAGTGTAGGAAATTGTACGTACTCAAGTATATATTGTTGGATAGGTATTTACTGATTTGGAAACCACCCCCTGAATCTGAAAATTCGCCGTATTAGGCGTTTTGGCGTTGAGTCTACTTGGGTTTATGCTAGGTATGGTTAAGCCAGCAGCTAAATTAATTGTATTTATCGATTTAATGTCTCTGGAATAAACGCCTGTCGTGTCGATACCCACCAGGGCAACGTGATCCGGCGTGATCTGGCAACGCGGTTATGCCACTCGCTAATCAACCCGGCACCATTAGGGTTTCGCTGTGATTTCTGCCACCGCCATTGCTGATTCTACTTTTTGTTAGGGCTGCCGTTATTTGTTTTTGTTCTTGTCGCGTCCACCGTCTCTTCATTCTTGCGCACAATCCTTTCACAACCACCCACACCACCACACAACTTGCAACTCCAACACCACGCACATAACACACATACATACAAATTCATACACTGACACTCGGTGGCAAGAGATTCGCTGAAGCACAATAACTGTTGAAGGTAATGAACGCGTTCTTGCTACGATTTTCGCAAGCATACTTGCCAACATAGCCCACAAGTCCAACACTACCTACTCCTCTGGCGACAGCAACCCAAACAAATACTCCCCAGTAAGGAAGTAGCACCAGCAGAGGTCTATCGCAAGCACTACACAGGAACAAAGATACATCTTCAATGTGAGATCATCTCTTTTTCAATTAAGACATGCAGACTGCATAGACAATAAGCTGACACAGAAACTCCACTGAACAGAACTGCACCTATATACCTTGGGCCATCCTTTCTACCATCATCTACGATCGCTTCATCTGCGACATTATTTGAGACTGTTCTGGTGACATTCATACAAATTTACGATCGATTGAATTTCACAAAAGGTAAGAAAATTCCATCACCGAAAGTCAAAGGTGATATACTAACTGGAATTAGACAAACAAGGCTTTCGCCAAAGGGAACAAAGTAACACACGAAGTAGAGCCTAGCAACCCGTCGACCTGAATATCAGTTCCTCATGCTAAGGTTCTTGCTCACGCCCAAAGAAAGGTGTCACTCGACAATCATGGTCTCGAACCCGCCGAGTTTGAAACCCTGGCGCCTGAACTCTGTGTACAGATCATGAAGAACCTGAGCGTAACAGATGTGACGTCTTTGTTGCTCGCCAGTCAGCGTATGGGCGAATTGTTCAACTCAGACCAACCTTCTGTAACGGCTGCATTTCTTCTCTTCTAGCTCTTCTGGCCTTTCACGCCACCACCACGGGTTTTTTTCACAACTGGCTTCAGGAGACGGGGAAGGCGGAGAGGATCCGGGAGACCCAGGCAATAAGTCTAAGATGGTGCCCGCCCATTTTATTCCGATTCCCGCATACAAGACCATCACCAATTTTAATTGCGGACCTTCTCAACCTTGTATCTTCACCCAGTCAGACGTGACGGCCACCGACCTTCAGTCTGGACACTAATATAAACCCGCTGCTAGGACTTATGGCTTTGGCTGAGCTGGCTGGTCGTAGCGACGATGCCTTTAGACACCACTAGCAGAACTACCAGTGGACGGCCAAAGACAGGTGTCTCACGGCACCACCATGGCTTCTAGCACAGTTGGCGAAGCTTCACGCCGCCCGCCTCAATCCCTTGCGGGGAAGCCCATCAACCGTCGCCAGTACCATCGATCCTTTATGGTATACCGAGGTACTGGCAACGGAAGGTTTATTCGTGGGGTTCAGACCCGATACGGAACATCCAAGACATCCTCGCAAGGGGAAGGTCAGGCCAAGGTGACCGAGACAGGATGCTACACCCTCAAGTTGTCAACATCCACTACGACGGCCCCTCTGGCCCATCCATCATCAACCTGATGGGCCAGGGGGTCGTCGTATTTCAATACTTGAGTGACGACCCTTTGGTATGGCGATCTAACATCTTCAACCTGATGCGTCGGGGGGTCGCCGTATTCCAATACTTGAGTGACAACCCTTTGGTATGGCGATCAAACATCTTCAACCTAAGTATGGATGAACTCATGAAGGTCTGGAAGAAGGTCAAGGTCATTGACCGATACGTTGACCTCTTCCCTCGTGTGTACTGGCGAGAAACCCCCGAGAGCCGTCGTTGACTCCGACTTGCTGAGGAGGCTCGGCTCAGAAAAGTTATCTCGAGTTTACTGGACATAACTTTCGTGTACAATGGCTGACTACACTTGTACAATGTCCCCTTGCGCCAGGAGGTGCCATCGTCAGTACCTTCGACCTCCTTAGGAGACCCCGAGGTACTGACGATGGCCCATTCCAAGACGGAGAATGACGCCGCATCGAACAACAGCACACACTACACTAAGACCGATTGACCCGGGTGCGTTGCAGCTTTCTGAGGACGACAGACGCCTCCCTTACGTGGCATTTGCAACCTTCTAGTCGCAAGGAAAAGGCCCGTCGAGCCTTTTCGCCCACACTGGCCAGATACACCAGCGTAGCATGGCCATTCCGGTCAACGCCATACGGCTGCTGGCCAAACTAACAGCCACTACCAGCACCATCCTCAGACACAGTATGGCGGTGCTACCTCAGCCGGTGGGGTGGCCGAGTGGACCACATGGGTTACCAGGCCTCGGTGCCTGAATACAAAACGTCGACAAGGTCCTGGACAAAGATGGGATGAGGTCGTTTAGTTGCGATCAGAGGTCTGCCGGCGAGCAGAAGGTTGAGGCGCGTATCCCTCAGACAAGAAAGCTGAGGAGAAGGGGGAACCGACGATGAGAGAACGGCCTATTCCTGATAAACCCCCGAATCGTGACCACAACCACAACCGCACCCACAACCACATCCTCACTGCCCGTTCCGAATCCTCATACTACACTGCGCGCTCCAATCCAGAGCCCACTCTCGACGTCTCAAACGCTCTTGTCCTTGGCTTGAACGACAAGCAGCCCGATGTACCACAACCACAACCCCGCCGCTGATGGCGGCCGAGGACCAGGTGGCGCCTCGACAGGGCCGATCCCTGTCTGACCACCTAGGGTGGAGGGCTGGACAAAGACGAAGATGCGTCGCATGTCTTTCCGGAGGATAACACGGAGGCGGAGCCAGAGAAGGTCAACGAGAGCAAAGGAAAAGGAAAGGAGAAGGAGGCTTGTCCTCTCATCACTGCTCGTGACTCGGCGAACGACAAAGGAGAACTCGATGCTGGCGGGCGTTTTGGGGACCCTTCTAATAATTCCCATCCGGGCAAGTGTGATGAGGGGCCTCAGTGTCTCCGTACACTGTAATGGACACGAGGCGGAGTTGACGAGGGAGTGCAGTCAGTTCGGTATGGTATGCGGCCCGACCTCCCGCCGCGATTCTCGCAACATGTCCTGCGTGTGAGGTCGGGTCGCATACCAACCTTCTGCGTTTTGCCAGTTTACGATGATGGAAGTGAAAGGGTTGGTACCATTGAGGGTCGACCTTGCCGAATCGAGTGGGTCAAGGCGAATTGTATAAATTACTGTTAGGTTCATAGTAGCTTGCGTATTAACGCTTTTACTGTTATCATTGATTTCGCACACTTTAGTTTGTGATGTAGTACATGTTTCCGCATAGGCCTAGATATGGATGGCTGAGCATCTCGAGCACAAACATAGTAGATATAATAAATTAATTAATTAATTGGTTAATTTTATTAATTATATTTGTATAATTACGTTGGCGAAAGGAGAGCAAAGGCAAAGCATCGTGGGACGTCGTCTCATCATGGCTACCTATGTACTTAACCATTGCTGCGCCGCCGTCACACATCCTATCCTGGTCTTCAGCCCTACCGGCTAAGACGCTGCCACGTTTAGTCGAGCCACTGAGACTTGCTCCCGATGTCACGTTGCTTTCGTTCGTATCCCGATCCATTGACATAACTAACATCTAGATTCCATAGGCATGGATCTATATTGAGTGGTCGTGACTACGATCAAGTGATCCGCCTGCTCGAAGAAAGGGGCTGTATATGACCTAGCGGGGAGTTCCACCATTGGCGGTTGGTCAACAATATCGTATTTACAATCTATGATGCCGAAAGCTCTTGTAATATACGAATAGTTACGTGCGGTAGACACTAGAGAAGATAGACCTAGGTTGGGCGACCTTGAGCTTTTTTTGCCTCTAGCAATCGCAAATGCCGGCGACGATGACGATGATATCTTGGAGACCCCTATAAACTCCCCGTAAGTCTGGAGTTAGTGGGAGATCCGGCAGTTAGGAGTGCTAAAAACAGCGCTGTACCCAAGTCTCTGGGGCCCGCTAGGCACGCTTTGGGCGCTAGCTCTAGCGCAGCTACAGGGGAGATGTTGGTACCAGGTAGGGAGGCAAAATGACCCTGTTTGGGCGTGCATGAATTCTACCCTCCGCTCCAAAAGCCGACGTTAGGCAATTAAAAGTCCCTGGAAGAAATCTTATTTGTTCCCTTCAATTTCTCGGCGTGATTTTGCGCGAGACCACTTTGGCATGACGTCGATCACCACGTTGTATGTAGAACTTGTGCCTCTGAAGCCGAAGCTACGACAGACACCGCCTTATTTCCTAGCTCCAGCCGTCTAGTTTGCTACAGCGTAGGAGTCCAGTCCGAGCTTGATGGATCGGTCAGGTTAAACGAGCGATGCGGCGTGCCGTTTGACCCCTTGCATCTCAGCCGTCTAAGTGGCTCAGCTTATTTTCCATCTCATCTCAGCGAGTACCGCCGAAGGACCCGGCACGGACGCAATTGTCGACCAAGCGCAAGTGTTATGTAGGTCGTTACAACAAACAAGATGAACCCTTCTCCAACGGACCCTTCCCGTCGGTACGATGAAATTTTACGAGAGAGTGTGGCACAGAGAAACGTGGAGCAGATAGGGCGGAGCTGAGCCGCATAAGCCCGGGCTGTCGGGGCCCTAGCTTAGGTACCTGCTAACGCACTGTCGATCACTTCGTATTGGCGAGGACAGCGAGGATTGGGCGCCCTAGAAGCGATCCGAGTGGAGGGACAACAAAAAGTAGGACAACGTGGGATCAGGTTCATGGGAAGGATGCGTGATGCCACGAACGAATCCGGGGTGCTCGGGCAAGGGTGTGACGAGGTAAGGGGAGGCCTTCCTTACATCTCACCGCAGTTGGCAGGTTGGATTATGCCGTGATGGGGATGGATATATATGAGCTGACCGGTCGCCTTAATTAAAAACCTCCTTTGTTCCTGCATCAGTATTAAACAAGCAAACATCCTTATTATTTCCTATAACTTCTGGACGATTTCCTAGATCTTCTTGAACGTATATACCTACCTACCTATCTACCTAATACCAGCCTCACCTAATCAACTCACCTCAACCTCATCATCCAAAATGGTCTCCGTCAAGTCCGTCCTCGCCACCGCCTTCGCGGCTCTTCCTCTCTCCTCGGCATACATCTCATCCATGACGGCGCCGGCAACAGCCAAGGCCGGCTCCACTATCACGGCGACCATGTCGGCGAGTATCTATGTGCAGAACTGGGACGACTTCGGCATCGTGTGGGGCCTTGCCCCCCAAGAATGGAACTGCGGTGACATAGTATGTGTCGGTCAGCGCATCGCCTACACGCCTCTGTTCCCCGACAACGTGCCGCAGCCGGGCAACTTCACCATCGACGTTGATGTTCCCAAGAGCTTCACGGCCGGCAAGTACAACTTGGTAGCCGCCATCCCGTATCTCGTTGGTGTAAGTGATGTCCCTATCTCTAACCTCGAAAAGTTCGTGTATTAACAAGCAGTGTAGGCTTCGGGTATGACTTCGATCCAAAACTACACTGCCGCCGTCGAGATCACGGCAGCATGAAGCGGTCGTGTCAGGATTGGCTTATGGTTTGGCGTCTCTTGATTTTTAGATCTGCACAGGCTCCTTGGGGAGCCATACGATTATTATGGTCTTGTACATCTCACACCACACAGCGTACTTTACATGGGCGCAGGCTGCACGCGCAGGCGTTAGAGAAAAATGGACGATAGGAGCATTAGCATTTGGTATTAGCATGAATTAACTATTAATAATTTCAAAGGCTGAAGGATGAACTACTTGTAGAAACCCCCCGTGATTCTAAGGCCAATTCAATGCAGCATCCCAACCATCTCGCTAAGGACGCTTCCCCTTGATAAGCTCGAATTCTGAGCTCTTAACAATCGCTGGGTTAGACAACTCGAAATGATATGCAGGTGACCGCCTCTGCTAGCTTCCACCAGGAAAGCTCCTCCGGGTGGGTACCAGCTTGTCTGGCTATCCTTTTGGCAGTGCATGCTATAATTATTGGCTTAAATACTCGATATTGTGGTATTTGATGGCTGGTCGTCTGCTTGTCGTGCCTGTTTGTCTGCTACTACTATGACCATGAATGGCTCCGAGGACGCATCCCCGCCAAACGCCAACTCGTAAGGTCTCTCCCACTGCCGAGATCGCCAATTGTGGCAAATATAGCACGTACTTCAGATGTTTCATCTTGCCTACTGGTGGATGAACTGTTACTCACATTTTCATTTGAAAAAGAGTGATCCGATAGACCCGCCGCTGAATTTCCATCCGTTGGATGCGTACCATCTCCGTTGGTGGAAACACCATTTGTGCCATGTCTATTGTCGTGCGTACCATCAATACTTTGACCATTACTGAATAGATTACTCGCTTCTTGTCCATTAATAGTTGAGTGAAGCAGAGGTTCTTGGTGTTGCGTTTGTTCCTGTTGTTTATGTCGTTCTAGTATGCATTTTGCCAGGTGTACAATGTGAGGTTCCGAAGCGGCTGCACCTTCAGCCGGGTCTCCGACTCTAGTACCGGTGTGCCTTGGGTCGGATTGACAGAATGGGTTCGGCATGTTATCAAGGTCCTTAATAAATTTATGAAGTTCCTCAAGCTCCCGAGTACGACCCTGCTCCGCGTAGAGTCGAAAAGCGGAGGCAACTTGGGAGATGATATCCTGAGGGCGTTTATTTTGGGTATATCCTCTCCACTAGAGGCCGAGCATGCGCCGGACCCCGTCCCGGACCTTCTGCTCGTACTCGGAGCGCTTCTCTCGCCACATCTTGGCCGCCTCGACGTTCGCCGGGCTCTCGTCGTTGGGCTCCGCTAGCATGCTCATGACGGAAATGAGGATCTTCTCGACGGACTGGATGGGGCTCCATCGCTCCGATGCGTGCTCGTAGTGGTTCGGGTCGTCTCCCGGCGGGTGAAGGATAGAAATGCAGACATTCCCGTTAGGATAGACTACAGTATTTTATTTGATTAACTTGGTATTATTGATATAGCTAGGGAGAACAAACCATTAGGATGGAAGATCTCCCCCAGGAAGTTCATCTTCGGTGGTGCCAGTGGGTAGTCCTTGGGAAACTTGAGCTCGGCAGGGAAAATGCCACCTTCGAAAGGGGTGCCCTCGGGACCTTGTATCAAAGCTTCCCAGTGAAGCATATCATCCTCGCTGACTGGCCCGGCCGTGATTCCATCAGGCGGGTTGTTCGTCAACATCTTGTATTCTTGGAGAAGACGGCGGTGGGCGGTTGAAGCCATTTTGATGATATTCCCAACGTCGAGATACGCGAATACGTAGAGTTGGGGTGAGGACTTATTATACAATGGGTTATCGACTAAAAGAATAGATGAGAATTGAAGGTCGCGAACAAACAGTGTCGATCTTTGTAACAGTTGTCCCGATCTTGATGTGACGAAGGGAAAGTTGGAGTGTATGTGAATCTTTGGCGGGGTTCCCTGTAACTTAGCGGCCTTAATCACTGCGACATGTGTCTGGTAGCTTCTACACATCATCACACCCCTGCACATTGTTACATACTAGATCAGATAGCCGAGATTGACCCGGTGGACCTGATTCTTGAAAGCTTGAAGCTTCAAAAAACGTCACTCAATGCTTAGGCTCAAAAAAGCTCTGGAGCTTTGCGCCAACTTGGAGATCGTGGGCAAGATATGCCTCCTCGACTCAACCTACGGCCTGTTGGGCGCCATAGCTCTCTTTATTTAAAGACTCCGGTCATCGAACGGAGTTCGGTATGTTTCTTTTGTTCATTATCTACGCCATCCATTGCCGCAGCCCGTCGTTCGAGAAGAAAACCGCAAACCCCTCGTCGGTTTGCATCGACCGTCCCGACTACCACTCCTGCTACCAATCGAACCGCGCTTGACCCTCGAAAAGAATTAGAAGATGTACTTCTCGAGTTACAGAAGCATGCTGTCAATTATGTCAATCTTTCTCGTCTACAGCTAGCCCTCAATGGCTTGCGGCAAAAACCGGGTACCGAAGCGATACGAGTGGCTGTTTTGGGTTGGACGAACGGCTCCGAGTCAAGCAAAACTGCAAAACAAGTCCTGAAGCTTCTACTTGCCGACCCATTGAAAGCTGAGGAGGAATGGGAGAGAGAGGTCGATGGCCACGACATAACACAACCCATGATCATACGAGTCGGCGCCGATACCCCTCAGGAGCTTGGGTCTTTATCGCTTGCTGAGAAAGGGAGCTTATTGCATGAGATCCATGTCTCATCCGCAACGCTTAATGGCCATAATCTCGAACTGCTACTCATGGAGACGAATCCTTTCCTGTCTGCACAGGAAGTGGGAGCTCTGGAAGGATTTGAGGATTCCGTACTTGTTCCCACCGTGGATATTCCCACCTCTAGCACGGGGAGGCATACACCCATAACCACACCCGTGCACAAGGCGCTACTAGTGACCGACGGCATCTTAGGTGCTGCGTCGATAGTATCAATGCCCACCTTAGAAAGCCGGAATGTGGTCACGGCTGCAGTAAACCTGCCCGAGTACAAGCCAGTAGAAACGTCTCCCCTGCTGCCATTTACTCCTGTTGACATTGGTACTGCAAGCATCGGACTGGGCTTGGTTCGCAAAGACCTCAAAAATGCCATCGAGTTTGAGCATCTCTGGTTCCAGAGCAGTATGCCTAAGCTTGTCGAATGGCTCAAGGCTGATATTATGGCTTCAAATGAAGGCATCACTAAAGAACCCGTTAGGGAACTCATTGCCTCGCTACTCAGAAACACATATGGAGCTATAGAAAGCGAGAAAGCCCGCCGACTCGGCTCCTCACTATCCACCATAAGAGCACCCACACCAGTAGGAGCACTTCAAAGCAGTCTTGACGACTGGGCGGAAAGCGCACATGGCGAATTACAGGAGCAGCTGGATCTGGCCTTCTCTAGTCGACGATGGCGTAAACTGGGGTGGTGGAAGCTATTCTGGCGTGTGGATGATGTGGGGATGCTTACAAATGACATTATTAGTCAGCGATTCCTCCCAGCTTCGGAGAGGAGTGCCATATTCCTGGCTGGGCGGATGAAAGAAGCTGGTGTCGCGCTGGGCCCTTTCCCGGACCCATCGTCTGCCAACGAGAACGGCGTGAAACCCAACGACTTGGAAACCAATGCATCCCCACCGGCAGCATCTCCCTGGCCGGTAAACATTCCTTCCACGCGGCGCTATCTGCAGATGGAAACTATACCTGCTTTGCAAGCACTTGGGCAAAAGCTTACGATGCAAACACTCGGCACGTCTGGTCTAACAACTGCACTTGGAGTGCTTGTTTACTTTAGCACCCTGACAACAACCCTCTACGAAGCTGGTGCGGTTGCTGCATTGGGTATCATATGGAGCATGAGACGTATGCAGAAACAGTGGGAGACGGCTCGCACATTCTGGGAAGGCGAGGTTAGAGAGGAAGGCCGCAAGGCCGTTCGTGGTGTTGAGGGTGTCATTGGTGATGCTCTGAAGCCAGTTCGAGGTCCTCCGGAGAAAGTAGAGAGCCAAGGAGAGCTGGATAGAGCTAGGGAGCTTGTCGAGAAGGCCCAGGAGATTCTGGGTAGGCTGAAGTGATTCTCTCCTATCCATTGTAAACATGTTTGTACACTGTATAAAATACTTCATGATACCAATCAACTCAATTGGCATAATAGACTATGCTACCCACCTGCACAAAGAATTTCTCTTTACTACCAAGCATCCTAGGCTGACAAATATCGTCTTGGTTCGGACTGTCTCATCTGATGCTTGCAATCAAACTATGGAACAAATAGAGGCATTCAGGATGCTTGGTCTTCCGTGGATAGATCTGCTGCAGATTTCCTACTACTTGTTTCCATCTGCCTCGAAACTTCCATTCAATACCAGAAATGAAGCATACTTTAACCAGTCTTAGGTGTATATATATTCGCAGGTTCGGTCCTACAATTTGGACAGCTCCCCATTCCACCCACGTATCACTCAACTACCATCACACATTCCTAAAAATATATATAACGAAAGACTCTATTCATAGCATGGCAAACTAGCCATGATATTTTTCTCATACCACCATCCGTGTGGTCGGTACTCACCTACGTATCGGACGATGTTCAATAAGAGGGCCGAGAAATTTCTGATAATCAGACTTGCCCCCGAAGCCTATCGCATGCGTAGATACCGCTCCGGTCGCCATCGTGCGAGAGCGGGTCCTTAGAATGACTGGTGGACAAAGCCGGACCAACTCCGAGTCTGCGCCATACCCAGCTGGTAGTCTTGGAAAGTCCAAAGGCGGGCTTCGTGGTTGGCTTGAAGAGATTCGTGTAGTACACCTATCTGACATCTCCAGGGCCCATCCCGTCATCAAAATGTCGGGATAAAGGACACGCCAAAGCGGCCTCAATGAGATGCATGCCCCAACTCCGTTTTGTATCCCTGGTGCCGCTGGAAATATCTTCCAAACTGTCGGCGAAGTGGGCTCATTATTCCGAGGCACAGCAGTTCTCCTATAGCGACACCATCCAGGCCAAACCAATCCATTCTCCAGCAACACAGCGTAGTAACTCTAACCTCCGCCACCTAAGCTGGTGTAATCGCTGATCTCATGGTCATTTACGACAAGTCTTCCGTCCCAGGACTCCCCCGTCATAGATACCAGCAAGCAGCCGAACTAGGATATCAAGAAAATCAATCACAACAACCAGACGGTAATCCAGCTCCGCACCGAATCTCGGCTCTCGAGAAAGAGGTCGCTAACTACGCAATCGGCCTATCTCTCCTAGGCAAATATATATACAATATCAAACTTCACAAACTTCTATGAGAAATAGGTTGCTGATTTCACAAGTCTTCCCAAGAGGCAAGTCAACGAGTTAACTGTTTCTACACGAGAAACAAGCAACAAACCTGGCGAATCTCCATGCCATGTAGAGAGCCGGTGCAGGTATCGTAGTTCTTGCAGTTTTTTGCAGTTCTCGGTGCACGCCTGGCGATATCCTCGATGGATCTCTTGTCCCGCTGTTGCCGGTCCCCACTCTCGAGCTTCTGTCGCGTCGGTTTGGGATCACCGTATTCAGCAATTCGCTGCCATCGCGACAGCGCCACAGACAGCAGAACAGGCAGCAGCACAGCACAAGCAACTGCAAATCTATAACCCGAACATTAGCAAGATGCAACAAGACGACCAGACTCCCACTTCTACTACCCCCACGGCTACTTACCCCGCGGCTACTACTACTCCCGCATTGTGAGGATACAAATACCAGTCCATCCACTCTGTAGAAGAGATGGTTTCTGTTCCTATTGCCGTGCTCTAGCTTCCGCCGCAAACCACCGCATAATGCGGGCCGGTGGTTGGGTCACGGAAGGACTTCACCTGGAGTAAGAGGGTTTCGCTAGCGATTTCCGGACCTATGGCACACTTTTACCGTAAGGACGCGGCCGTTCGCGAGATTCGGGCCTCGAGGTGGGGAGATAGCCACCATCCCTTGCCGCCAGACACAGCCACCCTTGCAGCTCGGGGTGCAGCTTCAACACCTACACCCATGTGTTACGCGGCGAGCTGGTTTGGCAGAGCTTATGTGCTCTTAGTGGTGCCTACATAGCTTCGATTTGCCAACCGGAAGCGACATTCGGCATGTAGGAAGCAGCCCAAACTTTTTTTTGAAGCCCCCCCCCCCCCCCCCCCCC
>JAOXNQ010000003.1:1699925-1718218 GCA_028571165.1 Hypoxylon perforatum
GAAGAGCAAGAAGAGCAAGAAGAGCAAGAAGAGCAAGAAGAGCAAGAAGAGCAAGAAGAGCAAGAAGAGCAAGAAGAGCAAGAAGAACAAGGAAAGGTGGAGGAAGAAACATTCCAAAATCCATCCAACGCCTTACATTGCACGGGGAGAACTCATAGTCCCGTAGCTCGTCCTCGAGAACCCCGATCGTCAGGGCTATTCTCAATGGGAGTATAAATCGACCCCTACTTATGCTAACGACTGAGTGTGCATCATCGGCGACGCGGCGTACTCGATGATACTTTGGCAGGGCGCTGGTGCCAGACAAGCATTCGAGGACGCCATACCAAGGTTGCTTGCCAATATTTAGATCAACGCCGTGCTTAAAGCGTACAATAGAGTTTCGCAGACTGTTTGTGACGGAACACTCATCGAGAATGCGACTGTCTCCAAGGATTACTACTTTGCCATCTTGACGTTCCACCGAGTTCGCCGCCACGTAAGTCTTGACGAAGTGGTTGGTTATTTCAAAGATATTCGTCCAGATACGCCACCCTCAGAGACCAAATTATATAACGAGATTATAAAGAAGCTTAAGAAGATCGACGATTATCGACTTGCTAATCTCTATAGAATCGGCGCTATGACGACTTTTAATCTGCCAACTCAGGCGATGTTGGAAGCGGCGCGGGTATACGGCGACGGTAAAAAGTACGGTCTTGGGAATTATCCGATCACAATTGAGTATCTGCTTAAGGTGACCGGGACGGTATGGATCGTCAAGACCTGCGGTTAGACGGCAAGGGAGTAGAGAATCCGCAGGCCTTGGCATCGCGAACCAGTTCCATCGCAAAGTCCAGCGCGTCGTCGATTCAAGCACGAGCACCGCAAAGATCTAGCAAGGCGGGACGCAGCTTTCATTATGTCTCATATTTGTAAGCCGTGCTTGCTCAACTAAGCTTCGTAGTCAGTGCGACATGCCATAAAGATCATTCATGTTATTCCAGTCTGAAGGAATGGAGCTGTGTCCTAAGAACCAATAGGCCAAATGCTTCGATGAGAGCCGTAGGCAGGTACCTACTATATGGAATTGAGAGCACGTAAGGTAAGGTTCAAAGAGGGATTTGTCGTCACTTTTCTGAGGATCGATATCGAACATCGGTTATTGAATCAACGGAATTCAATTTCGAACTTTGCGGAAAGTCTGCTGGTGAGTACGCCTTGGGCTAGACGGTGTTTTTGGTATCTATGTCTTTTAATAAGCGGGAGACATAGCAAGTCAGCCCAGGGTGTATGGCGACCGTCACCTTATACTGTTCATGAGCCTCGCAATTTGGTACTTGGGAGAATGATGATGAATCCGGTGAAGGAAGACGCAAACCATCCTGATAGGAGGTGTTCAGCTGACTCATAGTGAAATATATAGGACAGACAATAAATTTTCGGGGGCAGGCTGGCGAACTGGGTTCAAGGGGGCATCCAGGTTATCGGGATTGTTATCGTGATACGAGGCACAACCCCTCGGGGTCTACATCGTACCGCATGTATGTGCGCCGTAATAACTCTCCCCTAGACGCCGACTCTGGGCCCCTGAAGAGCTACCATCCCGTGCTCATGCACGTAGTCGTTTGCCAGCTTCTCTTTAGGTTAACGTATACGTCGGCTAGAGTTAACATTTATGTACACACAAAAAGGGGTATGACGCCACAAGTCGTTCGATAAGCATGCCGTGCATACCTACCTGGGAGGTAGTAATACCAGCCTTTGAGGCTGATGTATGATACCGTGGCTGCTGGGCTAGATGGCTTGAATGAAACAGAGAATTTATTATTATTGCCGTTGTAATATCCTGAGGTAATACGAAACTTCGCGATCGTAGAATCGAGTGCGCTGATGATGGATTCTCTCAGACCTGGCCAATTGCAGGACTAATCACAGACGGAGTGGACAGGTTTCTGAATTCTATGGGCGCATAGTTCGTGAGCGTTGCCGGCCCACTACGACGTGTCAGACGCTTGTCAAGGCTTGTCCCCAGGCGACCCGTAAGATGACGACAGTCGACCCGGTTCTTTTTCTGCAGAGGTCCCACTCAGGAAGAGTGTGTTGGGTCTCCGTCAGGAAGATCTCTGCTAAATCTCTCGTGAGAAAAGATCTGGTACTACCTACATAACTTACATCGGTACCAAGAAGGTAATTAAAGATCGCGGGGTCGGCCCAGCTGGCCGAGAATAAGCAGACGGTCTGAAAAGAGGTTTCAGTGTTACCATACATCTTGATTCGGCAATGCCATGTTTGCATTGATCTCCGTCTGGCGTCTGGGAAGGATGCAAATTTGATAGGTACCTACTCTTCAACAGATTTCCCCCTGTCATGTCAGAGTAAGGTAGAAGGATTGGTTATCTCTCACTAGCAGTTGAGCTAGCTACGGATGTGCTAGCTTACCGCGCGAACCGTCTCTTCTCTTTTGCTCGAGGCTTTTTTGAGTAGAAATTCATAAAGGACGTTTATCAACCCGAAAGATAATGCATAAAACCTATCAGGGTAAGACAGTGACGTCAGATTGGTTGTGATTCCCGCCGAGAGAGATTTTATCGAATTGTTGGGTCTGTTTACTCGTGTTATGCTCGATTGCGTAGATGGCGTCGAGAACGTTCTTCGGGTGGTGACAGCTTTTGCGCAAAATATGTACTATCGCTCAGGAGTGGATGAATATTGTCCACCGATGGCTGGATGGATGGATGCCATCTATATTATAAATCACCACACCCACCTCTTACTCGTCACCAGAGTTGCGCGTTAGAGAAATCGCAACAGGATTCCAGCCTCTTTTTCTTCCCATCGTGCAGCGTAGCGCGGTGTCGATCGGATCGCGCGTATACGGGCTCGCGGGATTAAGATGCGGTAGCCTGTAGCTCGTAGGCATGCGGTGAGCGACGGGTTTGGCTGCATATGGCATCCCGTCGGATGGTCGGTTTTGTGTGTGTGTGTGTGTGCCTCTAGCACCTGTAAGGCCTAGCCTAAGGGACTTGTTTTAGTTGAGGCTCTATCGTGATGGCGTCGGGCTTTCACCTGTCTCGATCAAGCGGCTTGGCTTCATGATATAGTCGACCAATTGTACGAGGGTCAAAGCGATCTGTAGCGAATAAAAATAGGATTTTGAGGCGTCGTTCCCGCCGGCACCCCTACCTCTCTTCCCACCCTTCCCACTTCGGACCTTGTAAGCTGGCAAGTTGGAAAGTTCAGGGCTGGATGAGCCCCACGGCCCCTGCATTGATAGATACCACGGGCTGTGCTGGACCGTGTGCGCTACTAAATGAATGTACTGTAGAGAAAAAAACGAAACAGGCCCAAGACCGTACTAACATGTGATATTAAGGGGTGATACACCCATCTACTGGTGTCAAGGTGTTCAATACTCTGCCATACCTACATCTCACTTATTTACACCTCAAACTTGTTAGCTAGGACGATGGGCGACAATTTAGGTGTGATTAGATCTTAACACTAAGCTTGGTACGATTTCGTGTAGTCTCTCCTCGAATCGTAAAATGGATGCCCATGACGATATTGTAGCGGAGAGGATGGGGATCTTGGGTTCAAACAATTCGTCGCCCCGTGGAGGGGAAGAGTACACCAGCAGGTAGTGTGGGGTGGTTTACTCTAGTACCCTACAGTGACTGGCATAATCAGATCAACACAACTCGTGAATATCGTATCTTTGTTCTATTGTCTCTCCCTAAGAAACATAGTAAAAATATCCGGTGTTTTTTGTCCCATGTCTCTTAATTAAAATGATTCATGTCTCTAAAAGATCTAAGTCAGTAGTAGTGCAGCGTGCAACATGCAACACATGGAACACCCTCTAAATATAGAATGGCTAGACCAAGACCCCTTTATCAAAATCTTTGGACAGCTAATGTGTCCTGTTGTCCGTACAGTACGAAGTTAGAACTCAAAAAAAAAAGCTGTGGGCCCTTTATCTTTGGTGTGCAGGCTTCTTTACAGCTTTACAGTGGTACCCCCACTCCAATTTAGTGAGGATGGCCACTAGCGTAGCGAACTTGCCGCCTCCCTTGAACCGCCAAGACCAGCCTAAGATCCCCCCCGAGTGTCCCCCCGAGCATCAAATTTTGATCAAAGCTGAGTTGCTGGACTATGTGGGTCGGTGAATTCGCGTCATGTTCAAATCTTGAATGCATCGAAGATCTTCTCCTGAAGAACCTCAACCGAGTTCACCATCGTCTTAAGTCCCGGGCCCAAGGTAGCATTCATTCAATTTCCGAGCCCATTTCCATTCTTTTTTTCAATCACCTCTTCCCTAAGATCCCCCAAAGTCCCATCATATCTAAGATCTCCAGTCTTCCCCGACTTCGATCCGATTAATAGCAAACCCAGGGTCGTCTTTAACGGACCAGATCTAGACCACTTCGTTGTGTGTTCTATTCAGACTTACATATTTCAGACCACACGTGTATTACAGATCCGACAAGAGCAGCGGTGTTTAAGCAACCTTTACTCCCAACATTCGTTACCTTTTCGCATCACTTCTCGCACATATTCATCTCAAAAAATTTGCCTTTTGGCATATTTCCTCCACATACTTCGCTGTACATCTTTTTTGATGTTTGGAGACCCCTACGTCAAGTTTTGGTGATAGCTTCGTTAGTATTAAAACACAAATTAAAGGATAAGCCTCAGGGCTACTTGCCTGGTATACTTACTCATTATGGCTGGTCATAATGAATATGACGAGAAGGCGTACGAGAAGGGCTCGCCAACACTGACCCACGCCCCAACCGTTTCGGATACAGCCGTCGATTCGGACATGTACATCAACAAGTTACAGCCCGAACACTCGGACCATTCACATCTCCGAGTCCCTGGCGAGTCAGGCCGACACGCGGATCACGGATACCTGTCACAGACCGAGTCTAGGGATCAGGCAAATCGACTGGTTGACGATCTAACTCTCCTCCAGGCGGAGCAAGCTGTCAGCAACCGAGAATCGACTGAGCTTCGTCGTGCTCACTCCAAAGCACGCAGCCATGAACCGGTGAAGGAGGATGTGTTTAATCAACCAACCCAAACACCGACCATTGGCATGCCGGTTGAGCCTCCGAACAAGCTGAACAAGGCCTTCCGAAACATCAAGGGCCTGCCCAGATTCTTTCGGTATTTTCTTTACTGTTTACCAATCACAGCCATCTTGACAGTGCCGATAATCCTTGGTATCGTTAAACCCCAGAACGAGCAAGCCGTCATCGGTGGTCCGGGAGGTGTACAGCTATTGTGGTTCGGTATCTGGCTGGAAGTTATCTGGCTGTCGCTTTGGGCCGCTCGAATCACCACAGCGATTATGCCCAAGTTAATGAGATTTGGGGCTAAGTTGCTCGGGTCGGGAAACTCTAAGAAATGGGCGCAAGTTGGTTATCAGCTGGAACTACACACCGCCATGTTCCTGTGGATGCTCGCTGTGCTAATTTCCTACTATCCCATCCTAAACAATCACAAGATACCAGCCTCAGTGCCGGATGAAGCCGACACTCCATATCCCTCTATCCAATGGATCGATATTGTGAACAAGATCATAGTTGCCTTCTTCGTCTTGGCTATCTTGAACTGGTTCGAGAAGATATTTATTCAATGGATCGCTACGTCATTCCACTTACGAACATACGCGTCACGCATTGAGTCTAACAAGCAGCAAATCGCGTAAGTTTAAGCTCTTGAATACCTTCACCCTCCAACAACTAACAGGACACAGATACTTAGTGCACCTCTACGAGCACTCGAAAGATAAGCTGGTCCCAGAAGCTACAGTCAACCCTGGCTCAGGCTCCGGTACTCGAACACCCTTGGCCCTGTTTTCGGACAATGCTCGAGACACGATAGCGAGGGTCGGCGATATTGCGAACCGTGTAGCTGGTGACTTCACTGGACGTGAGGTGAAACATCGAAACCACCCGAGAAAGGTCGTCTCCGAACTTTTGCGAACTACGAATTCTGCACAAGTGCTGGCACGACGCCTCTTCCGTACGTTCGCCAGGCCCGGCGCCGAAGTGTTGCTGCCACATGACTTGAATTCGGCTTTCCCCACCGCCGATGACGCCGAGGCTGCGTTCCTCGTGTTCGACCGCGACTTGAATGGTGATGTGTCTATGGAGGAACTCGAAGCATTCTGCGACGAGGTTCATCGTGAGAAGAAGGCCATCGCAGCGTCGATCAAGGATCTCGACTCTGTTATTACCAAACTGGATCGGGTCTTCTTCTTCGTCATTATCATCATCGCCGTTATTGTGTTCATCTCGATTGTCTCCAGCTCTACTGCGGCGGCTCTAACGTCTGCTGGTACTGCTATTCTCGGTCTCTCATGGCTGCTGCAGGCCACGGCGCAGGAATTCCTTCAGTCGATTATCTTCGTTTTCGTCAAGCATCCGTTTGATGTTGGCGACCGAGTCACTATTTACGGTAACACTGGTTCTCTGATGAGGGGAGATGATTACTACGTGACGGAGATCTCTCTCCTATACACCGAATTCAAGAAGATGGAAGGTCACATAGTACAGGCTCCTAACTCGCTTCTCAACACTCTGTTCATTCTGAACCACAGACGCAGTGGAGCGTTGGCCGATGTGTTCGAGCTACGTATGAAGTACGGTACCCCTTCAACTGTCATCAAGGAGCTGGAAGCTCGTATGACGGAGTACGTGTTGGAAAACAAGCGCGACTTCACGAGCAAGATTATTACGGAGCTTCGTGGTTTCGAAGACGCGTATTGCATGACGGTTAACTTTATCTGCTTCCACAAGACGAGTTACCAGAACGAATTGTTGCGTCTTATCCGGCACAACAAATTGGCGATAGAACTGATGGATCAGATGGTCGCTCTTGGCATCGAGCAGCCTCGCCGGCAGTATCAGATCTCAGGACAAGACTGGCCCGTCTATCAGTCCAACGTTCAGCCTCCGTCGTATGAAGAGAGGCAGCAGCAGCAGACAGTGGACCCCGCCATGCTGTCGGCAACTCGTCGACGAGCCAATTCGCACGCTGCAGACACCACTGGAGACGTCTTCCAGGACGTATTCGTCGCCCGAAGGACTAGTGTTACGGCCTTAAGTCGCCCACCCCGTATAATGGAAGAAGACTTCGATGAGAACCCTGCTACCGGTAGCAGCACTGGCCTGGAGAAGCAGCCCACTAACGGTAGCAACGGTGGGAGCAGTAGCCGTCGTTATTTCGGCCGCGGGAGAAAGAGCGGGGAACCCTCGGAGAGGGACGCAGACATAGTCTAGAAGACGGCGTCCTCCTCAGAGCGAGGACTCGCTTCTCCTTCACAGGAGGCGGCCGATTTCGTGGTGCTCGACCGGAAGGAAAGGGAGAAAGAAGAGAAGAGAAAAGAGGAGACGCAAAGCGAATAAGAAAAGAAAAAGGAGTAAAGCAGCGAATTACTGAGTAACTTTGCGTGAATCACTACGAAAATGTCATAGAGTGGCATGACTACAGACGATATAGACTGGAATTGGGCAATATACCCACGCAGGCTCAAGCGTTATTAGATGATATTAGAGGAGGGCGTACAACGGATAATCACACCTTTTTTTCTTCGCCTCTCGGCACGATCTCGATCTTCTCTGGCATGAAGTCTATGATGATACGGCCGTCCTCACGGATTTACTTCAGAGCCAGATAGGCTGCTGTGGTTGGCACTATTCTGGCTTGGGGAGTTGTATGGTAGCAAAGGGGATAATTGTAATTGTAAATGAAATACATCACGATGAAGCCTAATAATTAACAAGTTGTGATTTGCTTACTTAGCTCTTGACGGCGTAGTCGTGTAGCTACGATACATGTCCTTCCTATCGTCGTCTCGTAATATACAAGGAAGACTTGGAGATATATATGTGTGGACTATGCTAAAAAGTTACGTAATAACGTTAAAAATCAAATGAATCGACACGAGCAGGATTTGAACCTGCGCATCCGAGGATATGAGATATCGTGAACCGAGCCGAATCGGATCTAGTTCAAGTCTCACGCGTTAGACCACTCCGCCATCGTGCCCTCCATGTATCGTCGTCGTTGGTTTCATGAACTACGAATCTTTGTTAGGCTCTATATATTAATTAACCCACAAATAAACTTGAGCAGTGAAGGCTACTAACATATGCTCTGGTTGACGTGGCCGTCGCGATTCACTAGCCTTGAACATGATTGCATACCTATTCTACCTATTCATTAGACGATTGTGTAAATCGACTTTTACTAGTCGCCAGTTATCCTGTTTAAAGCACACACATAAGAAGACGAAGGGACCAAGTAGTTCAGCAAGACAGCAAAATGTTCTGCTGTGTCATATATTCATTAAACTTCCTTTCATTTCCGTGCCATGGCATTTCCGTTTCCATGTCCAGTCAAGTTACAAATCCACCCCCTCCTATGCAAATAGTACCGCCGTTCAGAAGCGAAGTTTTTGGGTATCTCAAATTACAAGAAAGAAAATGTGCCTATGCCTGCCGTCGCCGTCGACTCCTGAAATCTTTGGTGTAGAAAAGAGTGGGCTGCAATAGAAAAAATCAGTTGAATTGTCGTGAGGCTCAGTTCCCTTTTCTGTAAATGAAGCTTTCCTAACGCCAGTCCATGCATGTGAGGTCCAATAGTACCTTTGGAATTTCCACCACTTTATGATCGCACTGATGCCTTATCGTATCATGATCCTCTCCCCTCTTCATTTTGTACAAGGCGCCCTGCCCAGCCACGTCCGTTTGACGTAGAATATACCAACATCATATCAACAGGGGTTTTTTTCCCCTTCCTTTCTCTTCTCAAATTCGTCTCATCTCCTGCTCAGCTCGTCCGTCCTTCCTCTTCCAGTATCCCTCAGGATTACTTGAACATTTTCGTCCAAGAGGTCGGCTGCACCCTGGATGATGGTCTTCGACTACAGTCCTCCGTTTGTTTCAACAGCCTTGCGATATTTGCCAGGTGTGTCTGAGCGTCAACAGAATCCTCCTCATCGGCTTTTACTCGCTTGGTCCCATTAGGCGAGCCGGTTGCGTCTGGGGCTATGTTGACTTCCTCATCTTCGCGGTCGCGCTTCCGCTTGCGACTTCCAGTGCTCGAAGGTGAGCTGTTGAGCTCGTCTGATCGTAGTCCATCAGGCTGGATGGGTGGCGAGGAGTATCGATGTGTCGGTGGTGACTGATCAGGCGTCGTGGTCTGAACAGGTGGCAATCCATAGTTTCCGAATCCATGATATCGCTTTCCCTCCTGCAACATAGGCAAAGCTAAAGATTCGTGCAGATATTCTCCATTGGGCATCTTTATGAGCCCGGCGGCTTTATAGCGCCAGTACGGATCCGCGACCCTCGAACGGGATTTCGAAACTTTGTGGCCGTTATGACCAAGGCTAGAACGGTAGCTGGAGCTGAAAGTCGAGTTACGCAGACTCCCGTTCTTAGACATCTTGTCTCGACCAGCACCGTTGTAACGCGCTCTCAGCATTGCCGTTTTGGAGCCTTCGTTATATTTCGCAGGCTCCGGCAACGCCTTGAGCGGATTAAGTCCATGCTTGCTACGTCGGTGGTTTTCAATTCGCAGCGACGTACTTTCACGGTGAGCATCATCGTCCTCGTCCCCTCCAGCGGCGTAACGAGCTGCGGCTCTTTCGTCTCTAACGCCCTTAAAGATGCCTGTCGCAATGAGTGCGTCCTCCAGACTTTGCACCCTCTCGTCAGCGCTGGACGTGCTAGAACCTGGTCGATGAAGCTTATCTTCAAGGGTTTTGATCCTTGCTTCAAGTTGAGTTGACTGCTTCAACGTAGCTTCAAGTTCGGCTGACTTCTTCAATCTGGCTTCATGTTGAGCTGTCTGCTTCAACCTGACAGCTTCGTCCACCTTGCGCCGACTTCTCTTAATCATCGACTCTTCAGCTAGTCGAGCTATCCGTTCCTGTTCTTCCTGGGCTGCAAGCTCACGCTTTGCAATGTTCTCGGGTAGATACCATATCCTGGCCTTTTCCCTCTCGACCTTCATGCGTCTGATCCTTAGCCTGTTGCGATGGCCTTGGTGCCAGCGATAGAAATACTTGACTCCAAGGCTGTACTCTCTGTACTTGCGCGCTGCGGCCCATGATTTTTCCAATTCTTCCATTTCTTTTTTTGCTGCTTCAGCCGCCTGGTATTCTTCCCAGAACCCGCCGAGCGCATGGCCGACCGCAGCTTCCAAGAGTCGCTCATCCATTAGGCCTTTATCGCCACAAACAAACCAACGAGTGAAATCGTCCAATGCCTTTTCTCGTTTCGCCGACTCGTAAGCCGGCGTGGTTGTTGGATCAGATGGTTGCGATAGGGATATCTTTTCTGTTGTGGCGGATGCTTCCTTCGACAAGATATCTTGCGGTTGAGGTGTAGTCCACTGTTGGAGAGTAGTGGGAGGTGTTTCGTTGATTGTAGGTGCACCTGTGGGTTGTGTGTTTAAGGGAAATGTCGGAGTAAGCGTGCTGGTAACTGCAGGCTGCGTTGCATCGATAGTAGGCTGGAGCATCGAAGATGCGTCTGGGAGAACAGATGGCTGAGATTCATCTTTGTTGGACAAAGGCCCCGAGAAGGGATTGCTGGTGGAAATAGTTGGGGTAGGGGCATTAAAGCCAAGGCTCGGTGTCATAGGCGTGCCTGAGGGAATGGGTGGTTGGGGTTGGTCTTTGTTAGATGAATCAGACGGATTTGATTCGACTTCCGGTAAAGGACTAGGCGCAGACGTAGCCGGCGTAGGCAACTTATGCTCTAGCTTTTCTGACGTCTTCGATGAAAAGCCCGAGAAGATGCCAGTGTTAAGCGTAGTGGGTGTGCTTGCTGCATCTTGGTCTCCATTTTTGCTCAAAAAGTTAAAGGGACTTGGTGCTCCAGAAACATTTGCAAACGGGTTATTCTTCGCGGGTATAGGTTGTGCCGTAGAAACATTAGGAGTAACCGAGGTCAAGTTGGGTGAAGAGGTGTCGGGTTTGGGTCCATCGTCTGCGCTTGTTTCTTGTAGGGCTGGCGTTGCTGGCCGCTCTGTTGAAGCAGACGCCACACTAGAAAGTGACGGACTTCGAGATCCGACATCGCTCGACTGTTCAATTGAAGGTCGCGGAACAGATGCACCAGGCATGGTAACGACATGGTTTCCAAACATCGCAGGAAGAGGGCGAGGGGAGGAGGAAGGGGGCGTCGTGGCTTCACTGCTGTCCCACTCACTTCCAAGGTCCTCCTGATTCTCTTGCGAGTCCTGGCTATTGCCACTAATAAAGGAAGACATGTTCTGATCGTCGCTGACATCCTTATCGTCGCTGACAAACAAGCTATCTTCCTCCGGACTAGGCGGTACTTCGGTCTGCTCCTCAGGAACATTATCGTAGACGGTTTCATGAATGACTGTAGGGAGAGATCGTCCGCAACGCTTGCGTTCTACGATATCCCTCGAAAACGAATGCGGTACACGAGCATCGACATATTCAGGACCGGGGCTAAGCGTAAGATATCCATCGTTAAACTGAAAGCCATGCTTTTGGAAGAACTCGATAGCTTCCTCCTCCGTGTCTGTACGGAGGTATTGCTTTAACACGGCGGGTGTGAGGTCTTTGGGGCCAAATCGCGGCCTCGAAAATGATTTCTTGATAGTCTGTACAATGGTCTTGCGCACATATGCAAAGTGTATTTCTGTGAAACAAGCCAAGGTGTAAGATACGTCCGGCTTCGCGACGGCGTCAAAGAATGTCGACATGGTTTCGAGAACCACTCCAGGGGATGCATTCGGGGATAGAGGACCTTGCATTTCCCGGATATTCTTCATAATCTGAACGATGCAGATTGCCGACTTGATTCTATCAGGGTCATCGCCTCGTCCATGCCAGTTGGAAATGCGTTCCAAGAGTGCGGGAGTGTGAACATTAAATATTATGTAATATCCACGAAACTCGGCTTCGTTTTCACACGCAATTTCTTGCTGCGCACAGTCGTCGTACACTTCGATTAGAGACATCAAAGTCTTTCCTAACTGCTCGATCTCCTGTTGCTCTGAATAATCGCCAGGGGTGAAGCCATCTTGAGCAAGTATGTGGAGCGCCGTAACGTGGAAGCGAGCAATCGTCTCGAGGCAATATACCTGATCCTTCAACTCTTCCGGTGTCATGGCGTACTTTTGGAACGAGAAGTCGATTCGAATAGCGCGGGTTCGATCCCAAAGGAAGCTGTGCCGCTCAGACAACAGGTCATCTGACGGAATTAAATCGTCGATCAGATAGTCCAGCGTTCGACGAAGCGCAGCAACGGATCGCACATCCATGGGAAGCGGTGATTCTTGTCCCGCAGCTGAGCGAGCAAGTCGCTTGACCATAAGCGAGGGCATAGGAACGAGGTTGCCATTCTCGTCTGTATCCTTCTCCGGGCGTCTAATATCATGTTCAACGATGCGAGTGATCTTCTCCCACTCAGGGCAGAAGTCTTCACAGATGCCCTTGAACACGAGCGCCTCATCGAGCCTTCGCCTCTTGTCCGGGTCGTCGATTAGGTCCGCCCGCATCAGCGACTTACGAGCCCGCTCCCGATATGCTTTGTGGGTTTCGCGAAAGCGTTCGATTGCCTGGCGTTGATCATGGCTTCCTGGGTTTGCCGGCCAACGAGGAGGTTTAATGTTATCCTTCGCCAGCTGATCCATGATGGCTTTGGCGAAAGCACTTGTGTTCCCCGTGACTCTGGGTACCATTGACCCATTGTTAGTAGATGTTGCATCTTGCTTCTGGTTGCGAGTAGTAGAACGAGATCGAATAGATGCAGCATCGGGGTCTGGCGATGTACGTGAGAATTTGCTCTTCCGCTGATTCTCATTGTCGTTCTTCCGCTTCCCATTGGCTTGATTAGTGGGCGCTTTGGAGCCAGCTGCTGGTAATGTCTTTCTCTCTGTTTGCTTCGGCCATGCTGGCTGAACGTACTCGGCGACCTTCTTATTACCGTTGGTAGCTAGCCCGGCTGGTATGTTGCTTGTATTACGAGCTGGTGATGATCGCTTTGCAAAAGGGTTTGGCGGTGGCGACTTGGATCGCTTGCGTTGGTGTGTACTATTAGATGAAGTGAAGGAGTTAGGTTTTGCCGGCGAATTTTGCTGTTGGCTAGAAGGCGAGGTCGAACGTTTCGTGGCTGAATTGGTTGAAGCTGTGGGCGCCCCGAAAGGATTTCTGGCCCCGAATGAAGGTGTGCCGAATGAAGGCGTGCCGAGCGAAGGCGTACCGAACGAAGGAGCGCCGAACGTAGGAGCGCCGAAGGACGGTGTCGCGGATGACGGCGTGCCAAAAGGTTTGGAGGGTTTGGCTAGAAAAGGATTCGATACAGGTGCAACTCCATTGGGTTGCTTTTGAAGTGTTTGATCCTTAAGCGCCGCAAATGGATTCTTCGGCGCAGAGGCTGTGGCAGAGGCAAATGCTATTAAAGAAACAATATTAGTATCCCTGGAGCCATCCTCGCTTCCTCGCCTTCAAACTACATCACGTTCGGGCCCTTAACACGGTTTGTCGCGTGCCTGGTCGTTTGTTCGAGACCGATGTCGCCGATATACAGGATCGAGATTCACCACAATTGAGGGTCGGGGATTTCTTCCGCTAGAAACCTAGGTACGAGAGTCGGGGGAAGCTATTCACTTACGGTTGTTAGTCGGGATCGAGGGCTGGCCGAACCCCCCCAAGCCACCCTTCCTCTCCGGGTTAAGCATTGCGCTTCGTTATAACGTCGCTCGTGTCGGTGGTCATGAATGTCGTGAGATGTTGTGAGGTTAATAGGGTTGTAAAAAGTAAGGCGTAGCAGTGATGAAAGGACAAAAAGAAAGGTCCTCGAAGTGCACAAAAGATGATGATTGTTAAAAAGTGCATACAAAGAAGGTTGGGTCAGATGCGAATTGACTGTGAGTAGTGTATTTCTGACCAAATTGTGATGGTAAGAAATGTAGAGTTGGTAGAGTGTCAGGATTTGGTTGTAAGTAGCGGGAGTGACTGGTACAGCTAATGACTTGGGTGATGTTGCCGCGATCATTTGCAGCTCCACGCGAAAGGCTGGTAAGGAAGTAGCAGCATGCAAGTAGCTGGCAGCTGGTTAGTTGATTTTTTGGAGTCGCAAGCGGAAGCTTGCTGTTTTGGGAATTCTGCCTATTCTGCCGATCTTGACCGCCTTAAAATCGCTGTGAGTAGGTACCTAGCTTAGACCCGCTAATACTCGAGCATAGGTACCGATTACCTAGGAATGCTGCACTTAGGTACCTTGCAGGTAGTAGGGAGGCTGTAAGATGTACCTACTTGGTAAGAAAGAAAAAAAGACACTCAACTTTCAACTGATCTCCCCCGCAATATTACCTGGGACGGTATTTCTCCTTAAAGCTTACTAGGTGCCTAGCCCAAGACTCGAGCATGAGGTCATCGCAAGTTATTTGCATCAATTAACCGTGCCCGTACCACCACGTTGCGGCTGTATCTTTAGCTGCTTAATCGACATAGAATTCGCGCGCGAAATAGAGACGGGATAGATTAGATTCATCGGGGGTAAGATTGGACCTGACATCTGCACAACCTTATTATTCATACCTCCCTCCCAAAACCATGGCTTATGCGATGATTTTATGATTTTTATGTGTTATTCAAAGGAGTTCAATGCTCCAACTCCAACTCCAACTCCCAATGCACCATCTCCATTGCTCCACGGTTCCTTGCAAACAGGCCAGCTTCTTCAATTAGATCCCCGTCCCTCCTAAACTCTACCCGCAAACGAGTCTTTCTCTCCCAAGGATCTAGGTATATACAACTACATCCCATACCTTAGGCACATACATATAGTAGTATGGAAACTTTGATCTCGCCTGCATCAACTATATCACCTTCCCTCGCACAAGAATCGCAATCCATCCCTTGTATTTCAAGCCTCCACTCTATCATCCCCAAATGGGCGTCGATTCCTTCAGGATCGCATCACGCACGACTCGGGGCTTTTGAACGACGAAGCGAATAGATTTTAAATCGGACGTCCGACACCTGAGCTTTACTGTCGAGCTAATACACCTGTTACGTGTCGCACCACGGCTACCCGAAATCGTATCGTAAATTCTCCATCGCGACTCCGTAGCTGAGGTCATCCCTTGCGCAATCGCCCACCTATATAAGTCAGGCCCTGTGGCCACCCGCCACTGACAAGTAATGGCATTTCTCGAGGATCCTCGTCTCCGCCAGCGGTGGAATCAGATCTCCCATACCACCGAAACGGTCACCGAAAACGCGGCCGCTGGTATTTGGAGTTTCGGCCACACCTACATCAATCCATGTCTTTCCTCCGTATATTCGACATTCGATAGCTGCACCGGCGTGTGCCTCGGCGATCGCGAAGAACGAGCGCGACGCGCAAGGGAACGGCAACGGGCGCGAGGAAATGCCGAATACAGTTTCGACTTCTACGACGACTGGGATGAGGAACTAGGGGGAGACGGAGATGACGGCAGAGGGCTCATCAGGGGCTGGCAAAGCGAAGATTGGGATCGTTTGCTAGCAGGTACTGGGAGGAGGCGAGGCGCGGCCGAGGTCGAAGAGCAGCCGAGAAGGAAGCGCGGAATGAGCTATGGTACGAGAGGCTCACGGAAAAGGGCTAGCACCCACCAAGAAGACCCGACACTCATCCCAAGCACTGCGCCCCTCGGTTTCCTGAGCCGCTGGCCCTTCAAGATCGGTGGAACCTTGCGATACAAACCCAGCGCGGCGAATCTCCAAGAACACCCCGGGGCTTCGAGAACAGGGATCGACGCAGAACGCGTACCATTACTAGGCGGAGAAGGGGATGCTACATACCTTGACGAGTCATCGGCGCTCGTTAGGAAGCGAAGCGCAACGGTAGGTAGTGGAGATACCAGTGACTCATACAGATCAAGAGGCGATCTCTTCCCAAGCGACGAAGAGGGGGAAGAAGACGCGGTGCCGTTAGATGACGAGTTCGCCATTACGTTAGATCACGTAGACGATCGCGCAAGTAACAAAACAAGGAGCAGCAAAGGAAAGCGGATTGCAGATCCCAGGTTACCCAGGAGCGTCTCGAGAACGACGATGGATTCGACGGGGCGGTCTTTGCGGCAAAGTTTTGGCTCAGGGTCTCTTCCACCAGAGAGCCCGGCACTTATTTCCACGCCATCTATGGATGATTTACGACTAGAAGAGGAACGCTTGGAAAGAGAAGAAAATGAGTTGGTGGAAAAGAAGAGAATGGCAGCCGCAGACTTAGCCCTTAAGCGTGGCCTAAGTCGGGAGAATCTTCAGGTCGAGTCTATTCCCAAGGCCAAGTCGGAAATTGTTAAGGTAGAGAAAGTACCAGTGGCAACGGTAGCCGTTTTAGACGAGGTCACAGACGACGAGGAAGCCGATAGTAGCTCAGGATCAGCGAGAGATACACGTCACCTGACGTCAGCAGCACCGTTATCCGAGACTCAGGCAGCGCCAGCAACGCCGCAGGACGACTTCATACCAGCACGTCTACCATTCTTTCGGTGATTGAGGTACGAGCGACATATAAAGGGCCATTATCGGCCTGAACACTTTATTCCAACCAAGTTTGCTTGCAGTCTGCATGTATTTTTGCTGGCATGTTCTGGCAATGAGCATAGAATGGAATTCCAGACCTGGGTTCCCAAACAGCGAAGCCTAAATAGCGTCCCCAACGGAAGCTCGAGCTACGGAGTCGCAATATCATATTAGAGATGCCTATTATCGCAAGAGGAGATGCTGCAAACACCCAACAGCCAAATCATCATGTTGGGCTAGGTGTTCGCTGGCATTATCTTGTATAAATCCTGGAGCATTATTAAGATGGGAATTGGGACAGCGAGGTTACGGTTACGGTTATCATAGAGAAAGCGTCGAGGATCAACAACTTCGCTAGACTTAAAACTAGCGAAAATTCGAAGTCTAGCAGTTGCCTATTGCCCATGGTTTGAAAATACTTATCCCAGTTATACACTAATACTATACTTCGTAACAGCGCCCCGGCCCGTGTATTATAGATGATATGTGAGATACCTTTTATAGAGACGGGATTGCAACCCACCTCTCTTAAAGCTGCTTACTAGACCTAGGCTCCTTTTCTATTGATCGCCTAAAACAGACATACCTCGGCATTTCTCCGCGAACTACCCCCAGGTTGAACCCCAACCCCCACCTTCACCTAGCTCCCGAGTATCGAAATAAAGAGCCCGCCACGTCGGATACAAGTTTGATTCAACTTCCCAAGAACCTCAGTCTAGAGTTGGCATTGGCATTTCTTAAACTTAATATCGATTCCTAGCGTAAAGATATGCCGAATATTGCGCGCTTCTTCTCCATGAATTACCAACACTGATAATTTACACCCTTCCACATTTCGTACTAATCGAGGCATCTTGTTAGCTATATCAGACTATGCAGATTACTCTCTAGTAAAAGCTCCATTAACCTATGACCTACATTGTTTCCTCATAGATATACAAAGCCCCATAGTTTATCATTTAATCTAATCACATTCCTATTCTACTACGGTCCCCGAATAATACCTACCACCGATTCAATCACACTACGAGCCTCAAACTTGCAAATCGAAAACCTACCTGGCTGAGTAGCCTTATAAGGAAGAGGCCTACATAAGTACACATCGATAGAATCACGCACAAAACAAAAGACACAAAAGACGCCATGACCCCTCAAGGACCCATCACCACGCCGCTAACCAAGCTCCTCGGGATCCAGCACCCGATCGTGCTAGCCGGCATGGCCCGCACATCGGGCGGCCTCCTCGCAGCCGCCGTCTCCAACGCCGGCGGTCTCGGCGTCATCGGCGGCTTCCAGTACACGCCGGACCAACTGCGGTCCATCGTCGCAGAACTAAAAGCGAACCTCGCGTCCCCGGACCTGCCGTTCGGCATCGACCTCGCGCTGCCGCAGATCGGCGGCGGCGCGCGCGCCACGAATCACGACTACACGGGCGGCAAGCTGGCCGAGCTCATCGACATCACGGTCGCCAGCGGCGCGCGGCTGTTCGTCAGCGCTGTCGGCGTGCCGCCGAAAGACGTCATCGATAAGCTGCATAAGGCAGGCATACTGGTCATGAATATGGTGGGGCACCCGCGCCACGCTGTCAAGGCGTTGGATTTAGGTGTCGACATGGTGTGCGCGCAGGGTGGCGAGGGCGGGGGTCACACGGGCGACATAGCGGCGTCGGTGCTGATTCCGGCCGTCGCGGACGTGGCGGCGCGGTATCGGCCCGCGCTTCTAAAAGGGTCCCCCGAGATCG
>JAOXNQ010000003.1:1718318-1759345 GCA_028571165.1 Hypoxylon perforatum
GGCGCGGCGGTCGACGCGCTGGTCGCGGACGCGCGGCGCGGGCGCAGCGTGCTGATCGGGGCCGTGCCGACGCTGGTTGTGAATGATCGGTACGTGATCGGCGGGGCGCAGGACGTGGGGTTTTTGGTCGGGGAGCTGGAGAGGATTCGGGTTGCTGGTGGTGGTGGTGGTGGTGGTGGGAGAGGAGGGGCGGCGGCAGGAGGCCAGGGACCGAGTCGGGGTCAGGGTCAAGCGGGAGGAGGGTCGGGTTGATAAGAACGCTGGTTGAAAAGAAAAAAAAGACAGCCGGGTGATTTCGTCCAGGTTCGAACTGGAGATCTTCAGTGTGAGACTGATGTGATTACCAACTACACCACGAAATCCTCGCATTGTGCCCCCGAATTCATAACTCTAGTGGTAGAAGCGCTCAGCTTATGGAAATATATGTATCCCATCCCATCCCATCCCTGGAGCTAGAGCTGGAGCTGGGGGTGCGTAGGCGATAGCATGAGCGAGGAGCTGATGCCGTCCTAGGCATCTGAGCATACTCGATCTGTCAGTGGCTGTCGATGGCAGTTACCTAGGCAGCCACTGCTGAGCCTACCCATATCCTCAAACCGTCTGCAGCCATTGAGACCTTTCTTTTCTGTATTGTTTAGGATGATCGGAGACCGAGTTTACAAGCTTGGCTATGGTTTCGGGGGCCAAACATTAGCAGCGGTTGCGAAGTGGGAGATATGTTGTGCTATTGGACTCCTTGTTCTTCGATGGCTCATCCTATTAAAAGAAATTACCAGGCACTCATCACGCTGAGATGGGAACCAATTCTTGTGATTAACAGAATGAGATATAAGGATGTTATGAATCATCTTGTCTAGTGGATAGTGACGATATCACATTGGTAGATAACTTCCATTTCTTTATTTATTTTATCTTCTTCGCAGGCCTTTAGAGTAATTCTAAAGTTTCTTCTTTTGTTTGCTTCTATTGATATGCTTAAGTGAACCACTGGTTGATGTGGATGCCTGATGGAGCTTGAGAAATAGACAAGTAGCTTGCGACTCAGGTCATCACTGTAACTTACGTGTCACGGCCTATGCCGAAGAGAAGAAGGGCAGGAGCACACAACAAAAGCACTAGCTTTCCTTGCATGAGGGATAGAAGGAGTCAAGTGGTCGGAGAAAGAATCGAAAGAGCGAATAAAGATGGAAGAAGCCTTGTCTTCCGCGTCATCAAATCACAGCCCAGCCACTTGGCCCTTCGGCATGACAGCGAACCGAGCTCTCACTTTTTGGTAGGGAGGTAGATCTGAAGTAGATTTGGATAAGTCATACCACAACTTAGGATAGCACTAGCAGCCCGTTCCGAATATTAAATTCGCTTAATACTTTGCCTGTTTTGTTTATTAACGTCCAAAAAAATGTGGACCAGTCGGTTCTGCGACCAAAGACTGTCATCCCTTGACACGTAACGATGCCCCCCGAATGGATATATAAATCATCGAACCGCCCGGTTTCAAAACGCCTTGCGATAAACAGCCAAACAAACGCCACCAATGGTTTTATTTTCTCTTTCCTTGAAAACTTAACCGGATCCAAAGCATACCAAGTCGTATGATATTCCTGGATCAGCCGCCCTCGAATCGTCTTGCCAATCAGCCGAGCTCAGCGCTTCTCGAACTGCTCCAGCAGTCCTCTCATGTGCTCGTTCTCGAGCCGCTTGTTGCTCTGTCTCGCCTTCTTCTTCTTGGGCGGGGCCTTGAGGTTGCGGTTCGCGTTGTTAGTCGGGACACTCGTCGCCTTCTGGCCGAGCTGGTGGAGCAGGCGCGGCATGTCGTCGGCGGAGGGGAGCTTCTCGCGGAACCACATGCTCTGGAACTGGGGGTCGACGAAGTGGTGCAGGGACGGGTCGTCGAGCCAGACGTTCTTGGGCTGGTTGTCCTTCTTGGTGCGCTGCACCAGGATCCGGTGCTCCTTCTCCAGCTGGTCGACGGCCGGCTCGAAGTCGGGCCAGCCGTCCTTGATGTCCTTGATGGACGTGCACGAGGCGTCGGGCTTCTTCTGCAGGTACTCGAGCAGCGTCTCCTTGGTGTTGACGCCCGGCAGCTTGGCGCGGAACTCGTACGTGCCGGTGCGCCAGGGCGGTAGCTTCTCGTTCTTCGACTTGGGCGCTGGCTTGAACAGTATGCGTGATTGTTTCTGAAGGTAGAACATAAATCCCATCTGAGACTTCTCCGGCAAGTGTTGCAAGGTTAAATGGTCGAAGATCTCCTGGAGGGTCTTCGGAGTGCGCTTCGCCTTGAGGAAGTCGACGGCGTACGTGACGTGCGTCGACATGTGCAGACCGAAGTCTTGCGATGCGGCAACGGCTGCTGCGGCGGCAGGAGTCGTCAAAGCATGGTTTCCCTCGCGCTTTTGACGCTTCTCGTTGGCCTTGCCCGGGTTCGGAGATGCAGTTGATGAAGCCGATCGCTTAACGCCGTTGGTGGGCTTGAGAGGACTCATTGTGGCGGGTTGTTGTATATGCGCCGGTTGATGGGGAGAGAAAGGAGGATGAGAAGAATGAACGATGGGTGGACGATTGCGAAACGAGGCTGAGTGGATTGTTAAGTCGGCTCTTAGCTAATTGTTAAGCTTTGACCTCATGTTTGAGGTGGGGAAAACAAAGGTACGTACACACGTGGCTTGAATGCAGGTAACATCGATTACTATAGGTGACAATGATGAATGGGGAAGATCTAAGTTATTTGACACGGCGTGAATGAATTTAGAGGAAGATTTAGTATCTTGCCTAACTTACAAAACCACGTGATTACTAGCAATGCAGCCTAAACCATTCAGCTGGATTTCACGAGATAACTTTATTTAATTCTTTCTAATACCAATCAACAATAAAAAATTAGAGGGGGTCTAGGAGTGTTTTTAGCTTCTAATATCTGTTGAATTGGGGTTGAGCGATAGTAAATCGCAGTCAGGTAGTATCCATGTCAGTAAGGATTTTTCTAATAATAGTCTTGGAGTAAGAATCTAGTAGCTCTGCACGGGGATACTTTCTAGAATAATTAGAATGCCATCATAATTAAGATATCAAATATATAATAAACAAGCAATGAGAGCTCAGTTGAACAAATAACGCTAAAGTTGCGTTTGCCACCGAGTATTATTTGTAAATAAATAAGCACCCAATCTCTATATTTCTTTTATGGCAATGGTCGCACTCCAGGTTAGTAGTCGGTATTAACGTTGGCATTCCTATTACACCAATTGAGGCCAGATGCTTGTTGAATTCGTCTAACTTCAAATCCACGTATTACTATCCCCCTGCTACTTGGGCACATCGGGATTATAAAAATTGCCTGTCTTTAAAAGAGACCGTCATCCCCCTTTCATAAATCAACCTGCCGATCAAGCAGTTTGCCTTCTCACCTGACGCCTGGCTTGGAATGAACCAAACAGCCCAATGACGAGACGGCATCGCGCAATATACATCGAAAAACCAAATAACACCCAATCTGTTGAGAATCGACAAAGGGTACAAAGAGTTCTCGGTCCTCTCATCCCTTGAATTGACATGTACGGTCTCGATCTCTGACAAATTCCGGTCGAATTATATTAATCCTTTAAGCCTCCTTGCCTTGCTGGGCCTGTAGGTATTGGTAGGCACCAAATGCAGCCAGACCTCCGATGAAGATAACGGCGTACAGAGCAGTTCCCATACCGGCGGAGCTTGTGTTGGCAGCGGGTGCGACGGAGGATTGTTGAGCCTTGGGGGCCGGGTCGCCGGGCTGTATCCAAAATCCGTCAGCATACCAAATTTTGTGAGGGAACACAGGGAGCATTGGGGGAAATTGGAGACGCGGACAGGGAGAAATGAAAAACTAATTACCTTTCTCTTGAGGTTACCGACTAGGAGTTGCTCGAGGGTCTCTCGGGCTTCGTCGCTGTGGCCGACATCCTCGAAAGCCTCGGTCGCATCCTGACCACCGACATCTAACAAGACCTCTTCACCACCGCTATTTGAACAAACCCAAGTTAGCCAACAAATGCGACGATGCATGATCGCAACAGGGAGCCAGTAGGGAGCAGAAGACGCTGAGAATCAAAAATATTTAGGTATCGAGAACACTTACGGATGCTCATCAACAAACTTGGTAGCATCGTAGATCTTATCGTGGATAACAACGTAGAGATCTTTCTTGGTGTTGTGTTCGGCAACATCCTGGTAGGTAAGCTCCTTGTCGGCCATTTTTGCTAATTGATTTTCTAGATTCGATCTATCGAAATGGTTTCGCTTGGTGAATGCAATAACGCGACTTTAAAGTCAAGGTGAGTTACGAGCAGCACCGGAGTTCGGGGGGTTGTCTAGAGGAGGAGAAGTTGGGGATAAGGAAAGAGGTGAGATGGAGCTTGTGAAATTGTATTGGTGGTTGATTTTAATAATGTTCGATTGCCTTCTGGGCCCAGGTATCCGACCCCCTGTCGTCCTGTGCCCCTAAGCCCCTAAACGGTGTTAATGTCCCTTGAAGCTCATAAATTTCCAAGGGATTTCCAAGGGAGCTAGCGGTCTGTCGACTGCGGAGTACACGGCAACCACGAATCCTTATCAGATTCGACGAATCAGGGACTTCCTAATTCATTTATCATGCCTCTGTGGGGATCGTCTGCTAGCTCAAGTCGTCCGTTTTTCTTAGGACGGACCAACCGATTCTAGTGCTTGCCTACAAAATTACATCCATCGCACCATTGCGCATATGCACAAAAGAATGTACCTACCGAATATTTTATGCACACCCTCGGCTGGTCGGTAATGTACTCCTCTATGTCCGGATGCTGGGTCGGGTACGTCTTGCCGCATGTATGATATGCACTTTTACGTCGCTTGCTATTGGTAAAGAGCAACGAATATTGTACGTTTTTCTGAGACGAGATCGCAATATAGACCTGTGCAAGTCATAACTTATGTGCATGTGAATCATAAAGCTCCTAGTTAATTTTGTCCGATACCAGCCAGCCAGCCAGCCAGCCAGCCAGCCAAACGAGGTAGATAGATGAAATGCATTTCATCTCAAACTTGAAGCACATGACTATCTTGTAAGACCCTTTCCGCATATATATGCAAGATTCAGATTATATAAAATTAACTGCCTTGAAAGTCTAGTGAAATAAGACCATAAAAAAGGCATTTCTCCGCAATCTTAGACCTCCAATTCGTGGGATACCAACCAGAGCACATAACACACGTAGCATACATGACTTTGAACGAATACGAAGCGGAGATTCGCATTGTTGGTATAATCCGCTTCCCGTTACTCTTTCATCACTTCTCGAATATCTATCCCTTCTGTCCCCTCTTTCACCGGTCGTTCGAGTTCGGGATGTAGCAATCCCTTGATCAGCAAGATCCTCATTGGCTCGGCAGCTCGGCCGAATCGTCACCACCGAAGAAGCGCGACTGCCATGTCATTATATCCCCGCCGTTGCCCACCCCGATACCGATCAAATTGCCGTCAAATAGGCCGGTTCGTGTGGATATCTGATGGAATAATACATATAGTTTCAAGTTATATTTAGCTAATGTGATATTTTTATTCTTATATAGATATGTATAAAAAGTGTGTTATATAATCAATGTCCGGTTCGCGGTCTGAATGGCTACCGCCCACTGAAAGACCTCCGATTTCCACGGCAATTTTCCAATCGACCCATTGTAACATGTAATATCGTGGAGTCACAGATAAAAGCCACGTTCAATTTGTATTGACGTCAAATTGTGCTCCTGTCATCATGTCATCTAGCGACAAGTTCTCAGTCTTCGTCCTCAGTAAGACGGCAGGTTATAGGCATAAATCAATTCCCGCGGGCATAGAAGGCATCCGGCAGCTTGGCTTCTCGTCTAACGCATTCGAGGCCGACTTTTCGGAAGATGCATCTCTCGTCAGTGCCGAAAATCTGTCGCGGTATGCAGTCGTCATATTCTTGCAGACCAGCGGAGACTTCCTGGACGCGGAGCAATTAGCAGGCCTCCAGCGCTACGTGAGGAGCGGGGGAGGGTTCGTCGGGATTCACTGCGCCGCTGCTGGCATGACGGGTGTGCCTTGGTACGGGGAACTCGTCGGGGCCGTGTTCACGGACCATCCGGAGCCGCAGAGCGGAGTCGTGGCCGTCGAGAACAAGGATCATGTCATCGTTTCTAGTCTGCCGAAAAAGTGGGAATGGTTCGACGAATGGTACAACTTCGACGCGAACCCACGCGACAAGGTGAACGTGCTGCTGTCGATTGACGAGAAGACTTACAAGGGCGGGAAGCTGGGCGAGGATCATCCGCTGGCGTGGTGTAGGGAGTTTGATGGTGGGCGTTCGTTCTACACGTCTCTCGGCCATTTCGACGATGCGTACGCGGACCGGGAATTTATGGGTCACATATTGAAAGGCATCCTTTGGGCAGCTCGCAAGGCCTGACTTGGGGTACGTCCAACTCAAGTTATCCCTTACATTAACCAATTCTTGATTTTAAAGTCTCCCCTTTCCCTGTTCTCATTTGGTGCAAGAGCATGCCGAACTTGCATCACCCTTTTAACATCTTGACTTAAGTCAGGTAAAAAGTAGCCCCTTTTCCATGCGGCCCGAGCCCTAAGTTTCTCTATGTGACTCCGTCATGAATGCTCCGATAGCTGTGAATCCTCAACGCTTCTGAAAGTACTTCCAGCTGTTCATAACATCGTCACCCAAGCTTTAGCAGTCTTAATGCCATCAGATGAGCCTGTAAATACCGCCGCAAGGGATAAACTATAATTAGTCTTCCCCTAATCAACGAGTGACTCGGTCTTCATCTCCTAATCCTTGTTTGAAAGCGTTTTCAAGCACTCTTTATGTTAACGATACTAGTTCTTCTCAAGAGTTCTAGGACATCGAAAAGGCTCATCAAACTAGTGAAAGGAAATGGAGATCATTGGCGGATCGCAGAACTTCTGGCTCTACTCAAAAGCCAGGGGATATGATCTTACCCACCCTCCTACTCCAGACTCAGCACCCATATATCCGCGAATTCCGTTGGAAACAACAACCGGCCAGGTTACCATCGATCCTTCTAAAACAGCTCTTGTAGTCATTGACTTACAAAATTACTTCTTGTCACCATTACTTGGCCGGCCTTCCAAGAGCGTGGGCTTCGAGATAGTGGACAAGCTTTCTGAGTACGCCATTCCGGCGTGCAGGAAGGTGGGGATACCGATAGTATGGCTTGGGTGGGGCTTATCGCAACAAGAACTCGACGAGATGCCGCCAGCAATAGTCAAAGGATTTGCAGCCGACACCAACTTTGAAGGTCCTAGAAAGATTGGACCGCTAGGCTCGAACATCGGTCCCCTGGAACAAGAAGATGGGTCCGTTATCGAAGGCGGCCTGGTGCTGATGAAAGACCAGTGGAACTCGAAATTTTACTCTTCGTTGGCGGAGAAAGCTGAGCCGCACGACATCTGGATCTACAAGAACCGTCTGAGCGGGTTCTGGGGAGGTACGGGAATTGAGGACGATTTGAAGTCGCGCGGTATCAAAACATTGCTATTCTCTGGTGTTAACGAAGATCAGTGTGTAGCCGGCAGCCTTCAAGATGCTTTCACAAAGGGTTGGGATTGTCTTTTACTGAGCGATGGAACTGATACTACAAGTCCCGAGTTTGCAAGGCAGGCGGTGGAGTATAACACTGCCGGGGGTTGGGGGTTCTTGCTTACCTGTAAGCAGCTTGCCGATGGCGTTAACAATATGCAAGTTCAGCACGGCGCCTCGGGTTAACAGCTTAGCTTCTTTCCCTTTACAACATCAATAGCAACCCCAAATTAAACAACGATATATGTGCCCAGCGTAGCAGCAGAGCGCGGAAACTCTCGTCTGCAATGGGCTGGACTCGGTATACTATCAAATCGCGCAAAGACGCAGACTTGGAGATGTCGGGCCATCGAGCATTGTGGCTTTAGCACGCTCTATTCTGCCGTCCTAATCTTTCTAGTGCAAGCCCGACGCCCGGGAAATCATTTACGTCCCTGGCTATCGCCTATATTCGCTGGAAATCTCCGCCATTCTCACCAACCATTTGGCTCTACCATTATACCAACTGAATTGAAAATGACAATAGAATGCATGCAAGAAATTTCATTCATGTTAAAAGTAAGTTTATTCATTGACTTTTCTCATACTTAACCGGCGTGGAACGGGTAGGTACCGTTCAAAGTAAACCGAAACCTAGCACAGCCTTACCGGCCTCGGATATGCCATCAAATCCTTTATACCCTTTCAATCTTCTCTCATCAACGTCTACATCAGGACTGTCTGGCGGGCCTTTGCCGACGAGGGAGGCTTGTAGTTGGGTCTTTATAAAAGCTTTGTTTATAGGTGTTGTAGGGCACGCGGCTATGTAGACGACGCTGGCGTCTCCTTCGCCGTTGTGCTCGGGGTCGACGGCGTGACACATCTGAATCAATTAGTAATCAGCAGGTTTGTTATCGTCTCAAACGATCGCACAGGCGATGAATTAGGTACTTACGTCTGTATGCCACCACACAGTATCCCCTGGGCTCATCTGCGGAATATACTTGACACACTCCTTCAGACGAAGGTGAGGATGCGAAGTAGGACTCAGGCGCTGGCTTTGGTCCTTCATGGTTCCCGGGAACCAGCTCGACTCTGGGTCAAAGGTCCACTTGCTGGCATCCATGATATCCTCCTTGTTCGCGGGAGGCGAGAAAAACGGTCTTAGGACCACGTAAGCGATCACCGTCGAGACGTTGGGGTACAGCATCAGCGTGCCGGCAGAAGGTGCCGTGGGAGTCAAGGCAGTCCAGCCCTGGAACGAGCGGAAGACGGCGGAATGCGCGTTGGACTTGAAGAGGTACTGGTCGGCGTCTTTCCGGATGCCTAGGTCAAAAGCGTCGTGCAGTTCCGGGTTTCCGGAGAATATGTGTTCGTAGACCTTGCGGTACTGCGGATCGGCCCATCGACATAGGCTCCCGGCGTCGATATGCGGCCCGAGGCCCAGAAACTTGAGCCCCGACGGACGGATCCGGGCCCCGTCAGTGTAGCTCAGCGGCTCGGGGCTCGTCTCGTTAGACTCATCGTGAAAGAGCGCATTCAAGGTTCTCTGGAGCAGGATCTGGTTGGGGTGGGTGCGGATAGCCAGCTGGGTCGGAGAGTTATAAATCCTCAGCATCGCGGGAGACTCCGCCGGCCAGCCAGGAATCTTCTCCTTGTTTTCGGTAGCCATATGCTTCAAGTCCTGGAATAGGGAGGTTGCTTCCGCTTCGGGGATTACCTCTTTCACGACGCAGCATCCGCTGGACTTGAGCCGTGCTTGTTCATTCGAAAGCCCGTGCTCGCGGATCTCCTTCATGTGAAAGGTAGGGATCGAGTCACTGCCCAGTGTAGACAGTTTCTCTGTGAGCAGTTCGAGGTCCTTGCATACTTTAAGCCAGCTTTTCCGCAGTGCTTCCTCTCCATATTGAGCGATGACCTCTGCTTTGGCTTTGGCGAAGTCTGGGCCCTTGGTGTTTTCTTCGGGAGTGACACCGAACTCCTTCCATACCGGCCAATTCTCAATAACACCTGGCATATCCGGAGGTTGAAAACAGAAAATGCAGTGATAGCAGCTTGATGGTACGAGTTTGTCGTAAGCAGCGGAATTCTGCCTGTTCAAAACCGGTTTCTTTTGGCAATAGATTGATAAGAATAGGTGTGGGAGTGATACATGGACTATGCTAACTTGCTAACATTTCCTAGTGAAGCTGTGCTTTCTGTTTAGGGGCTGTTTATAGATTACCCCCCGATCCGACCCCGAATATCTGTCTCCCCGCCCGAGAGTCGCGGTGGCGGGTCTTTTCGGTCTAGTGTCGGGGTTGAAAATGATAGTGTCGTGGTGAGTTCCACTTGGATCGGAAGCTCCGACGCGATAACCTGGGGTAGAACCTAGCTCTAGATCTTGTCTATCTTCTATCCGACAAGGGGTCCATCGCAGCCCGTACATCGACGCGTGCGGCATCGTACACTAAAAAGTCTGTATACATATGGGTTCCACCTCTCTTCTGCTCAGCAATGGTTTCAAAGAGTAATACCCATTATTCCAGTCTTTCATCATACCACTCCATCTGCGTAAACATACGACATCTTCAACATGTTCGGAATCAGTCGTGCGATGTTGCTCGTCTGCCTTATAGCTGCGCTTAATTGCGCAAGCGTAGGGTATGACTCTAGCATGATGAGCAGTTTGAACATTTCAGTATGTGCCCTTGCAATATAAATACTAGCAGACTATTAACATTTGGCTTGTAGACAGAATTCAAGGAAAGGTTCGGCATAAACTCAAACACGAAGGGGTTGCTCACCGCCGTACAAAACCTCGGCGCCATCGTAGGAAGTCTTTTCTCTGGTAGCATCGTTGATAAGTTTGGCCGCAAAGGAGGAATCCTCACGGCTTGCTGCATCGTCTTGATCGCCACCATCCTCCACAGTACCGCGACAACCCTCGCACAATTCTTCGTCGCGCGTATCGTCGTTGGTTTCGCCAAATCTATTGACATCGCTGCTGTGCCGACCTACCTCGTTGAGCTGGCACCCCCCAAACGTCGTGGTTTCGTTTCTGGGTTATACTGGACATGTTGGCTTCTGGGCGCCATTATTTCATCCTCTGTCGGATATGGAGCACGACGATACGATGGTGACTGGACTTGGCGCATCGTCTGCATCTGCATGGCCGCACCGGCGCTGAGTTGCATTATCTCTCTGTTCTTAGTCCCGGAGTCGCCGCGCTGGCTAATCTCCCGTGGCCGAGATTCAGAGGCACTTAAAGTGCTTGCCAGGTTCCACGGAAAGGGGGATGAGACTAATGTTCTGGTCGTCGCTGAATTCAGAGAGATCAAAGAACAGATTGCCTTTGAGAAAGAAAACAGCTTCCCGACTCTTGCTGCTTGGTGGAAGGCTTTCCTGAGCGACAAGGCAAACATCCGCCGCGGCTTCATCCTCATCACCCTTGGCATGTTCGAGCAAACGGTCGGGTCCAACATCATTACTTTCTACCTCGACGATGTCCTGGCCTTGGCTGGCATTACTTCTGACGCTAGCGAGTTTGCCATCAACCTCAGTCAGTACTGCGTAGCGTTTGTCATCGCCCTTATTGGTATCTGCCTGGTCGACAAACTTGGTCGTGTTCCCATGCTTATTGGTGGTACCCTCTACAGCGCCGTCATCCTAGCCTGCATGGCGGGTCTTACAGCGGCAGCAACTGGCACTGCGGCCGGAAGGAATGCCATTATCGCCATGGTCTATCTATTCCAAATTGGATATGCTATGAGCTGGACCCCTCTTTCATTCTCCTACTGCGCGGAATTGCTCAACTTCACGATCCGCGCCAAAGGCATGGGGTAAGCGAACCTCAGTAGTACTCTAGCTCTATGTATTCTGACTGACATTTCCCACAGATTCTACGTTATCTTTGATTCGCTGGTCGGCTTTTTCTGCCAATACGTTATCCCAATCGGCCTCGATAAGCTTGGATGGCGGTAAGATTACATTCCGAAAAGCTCGAGGTGTTCTTTTACTAACAATGCAATAGATTTTACATTATTGGCATTGTCTGGAATATCTTCGTTGCAGCTGTGATTTACTTCACATACATTGAAACCAAGGGCTTGACTCTTGAGCAGATCGACAAACGCTTCCACGGTGTCCCCGTTGAGCAAATTGATATAATTGAAGCCTACGACGGTGGCAAACCAGTAGGGGAAGGAGAGCTTGGAAAGCCAATTGGTGAGCTGACTTCGACTGTGGTTGGAAAGAACTAGGATGAGCGCATAGTTAGATCATTACACGATAATTAGTAGTTGGACTTATTAGGACGTTTACATATTATTCGACTACTTCCATCTCTTACCAGATCTTTTGCGTACCTAGGGGGCATTCGAGTGGCCCGCGAAAAGCGTTGCATTCCCTAGAGGTCTAAAAGTGTGGTCGTCTTTATCCAACCTATTCTAAAGCCAACAATTGACTCAATCTACGACCTACCTCTAAGTCACTCAAGCAATCAGCTAAATGATAATTCTTCTGATTAATAGACCACTTAATTAGAGAATATTGTTGATCGATCACATAAACTAATTGCCTAGGTATTAATCAAAATCAGTCCATAGTATGCCGTCTAACAAGCTTAAACGCGACACAGCCAACTGTTTCGACAACTCGCCGAGTATTGTACATCGGACCTAGAGTGGCTCTTTTAAAGCAGGATTTATTGGCATGAAAATTTTTTAACTAAATAATATACCCAGCATCAATAACAACGTTGACCCCAGTTATACTAGAAGACTTCGCCAGGGTTAACACCTGTTCAGCTACATCCTGTTTTCAAGGTTAATACCAATGCTTTGCGTAGTATAACTCAGTATAATCGGAGATGTCTCTTACTTCGATTTGAACAAAGCGCTGCAATGCAGTTTTCTGTCGGTGAGCGTCTTTCTGGTCATCGGTAAATCGCGCTCCCCATTCCTGTCCTATGTCAGCGTCAAAAGTTGCCAGTTGATTCTGTAGCCAATTTACCGTTAGAAGCAACCCTGGCGATACCGTATTTATTCGGACCCGTGGGCCAACCATACGTGCTAGCCCTTTAGCCATGTGTATCTGCGCAGCTTTCGTCACGGAATATGCCTGGAACGCAATCAATAAAGTTTCGAAGATAGTGTATGGAACGAACTTACAAGAGAGCTCCCGCTATTGCTCACACCAGCAATGGAGGCGGTAGTGATGAAGGATCCGGACGACTCGTCCAGTGCTTGTCTAGCTGCATGAAGTAACCAAAGATGTGATTTGACGTTCATTGCGAATGCCCGATCCCAATCACTTTCAGATACGTTATCATCTAGAGATGACATGTCTGTGAATCTAGTCCACCCTCCATTCGATAACACGCAATCGAGTCTACCCATTGCCGATAGAGCCTCCTCAACAAGACGTTCGACGTCGCTCCGGACAGCTAGATCAGCTTGGATAGCTACGTGATGCTTTTCACTAACTTCGCCTTGGCCCGTTATAGCCAACAACTCTTCGATCAGCTCGGCTGCCCGCTTGGAGTTGTGGGCATAATTGACAACAACACGGTAGCCATTCTTCGCGAAAAGACGCGCGACGGCAGCACCAAGTCCGGCCGAACCAGCGGTAACAAGGATTACAGGCATTTTTTCCATATCTCTAAGATTTGATATGTTGTCAAGAGGGGCGTAATAAACGAAAGGCGAGGATACCTAACTACAGAATAGCACCTTAGCGAAAAGTCACTGATGGACGCCTTCATAGGCGAATTATGGTTATCTCAGCGTCGTAATCTCAATGTGACATTACCAACCTAGGTTACCTTGCAGCTCGCTCGGCTAGTGTAGGTAATCGTTCTAGATCTTTAGTCGGGCGGTTCGTCCGACGGACATTTTCGGGCCTACCGAATCGAAACTGGGTCTTTGGTCAACTGTAACAACAGAGAACGTCGGTAGTAGTGGTGCGATAGACGGAGAACAAAATCGCCGCTGCTTGGCATTTGCATTCATATAGCAACCTCCTTTACACATCTGAATCGATCTATCGCCATATACCATCTCATCTAGGTACTTTCAATACTGGCAGGTCATCATGTCGTCTCATCCTCAATCGACGGTCGATTTCTTATGGCTGGAGCGCCTCAGAGACTCACCTAGTGCCGTCGGAACACTGGCGGTGCTGGCGATCACTCTGTTCTCGATCTTCGTTTATCAGGTAAGGAATGCAGTCTATGTCTAAATGACATTTCTTCGTAGTTTCCAGAACCATGCTGACATATGCAGGTCATGTATGCCACGGATATCCCTCACATTAATGGCATCCCTGAGATTCCCGGTGCAGTCCCCATTTTCGGCCATCTTCTCAAACTTGGCGAGGACCACGCCACAGTTTGCGAGAAATGGTGGCGGCAGTACAAGCATTCTGTCTACCAGATCAAGTTGGGAAACACCCGAGCCGTGGTGGTGAATTCCTTCGACGACTGCAAGAAGATGCTTCTTGGAAACCAGAATGCAGTTATCGACAGGCCCAAACTCTACACATTCCATGGCGTCATCAGCAGCACTCAAGGCTTCACCATCGGCTCCTCGCCCTGGGACGAGTCTTGCAAGAAGAAGCGCAAGGCGGCCGGAACAGCACTTGGACGACCCGCATTGAGGAACTATCACCCTATGTTTGATTTGGAGAGCTACTGCATTCTGCGGGACTTGAAGAAGGACAGCCAGAATGGCGCGATAGAACTCGACATTCGCCCGTACATCCAACGTTATGCACTCAACACGACCCTTACGCTATGCTACGGAATTCGCATGGACGCGGTTTACGATGAGCTGTTGCGAGAGATTCTGCACGTCGGCTCTGCTATCTCACTGTTGCGAAGCGCGTCGGAAAACTACCAGGATTACGTTCCGATCCTGAGATACGTGCCAAACAACGAAAAGAACGCCCGCAGCAAAGAGCTGCGTGACAGACGCGATGCCTATTTGAACCTGCTTCTTGACAAAGTCAGAGCGATGATCAAAGAAGGCACTGACAAGCCATGCATCTCGGCTGCCATCCTAAAGGACCAAGAAACAAAGCTCACCGGTGTCGAAGTCTCCTCCATATGTCTTTCGCTGGTTTCGGGTGGATTTGAGACCATTCCGGGCACTCTGACATCCGCCATTGGATCCCTATCGACCCCGGAGGGCCAGGTGTGGCAAGATCGCGCATACGAGGACATCAAGCGCACTTATCCCGATATGCGCGATGCCTGGTCTAACTGCTTCATCGAGGAAAAGATTCCCTACATCAATGCGATCATCAAAGAAGCCGGCCGATACTACACGGTCAGCGCCATGAGCTTGCCCAGGAAGACCGTGACTGAGGTCAACTGGAACGGCGCCATTATCCCGCCGAAAACCATGATCTTGATTAATGCACAAGCCGGCAACCACGGTAAGACCAGATAAAAATATTATTTATTACGGATTTCCCACTAACCGCGTCTAGACGTCGACCACTTCGGAGCGGATGCAGGAAAATTCGACCCGGAGCGATGGTTAAAGAGCCTCGACCCCCCGCAAGAGCGTGAGATGAACGGCCTCGGCCACCTGAGCTTCGGAACCGGCTCTCGCGCGTGTTCGGGCCAGTTTATCGCTTCCCGGCTCCTCTACGCCGCCTTGGTGCGTCTCTTGGCAAGCTACAAGATCGTGGCGAGCGAGGATGCGCCGCCGAACACCGACTACGTTGATTACAATGAGCTTAAGACCGCGCTGGTGGCGATCCCGCGGCACTTCAAGGTCAAGCTCATCCCTCGCGACACGGCGATGACTGAAGAGTGCCTGGAGTTGGCGGAGCAGCGGACTAAGGAGCATTATAAGGAGTAGACTAGGTCAGGGCTAGGGACAGTACCTGCTCTTTGCCCAGCCGCTTTTACTGAATAACTAGCAGTCGTAACGGTTGGTAATAGTGAAGATTTATCACATAGCCGAACACCTAACCTACCTAGGTAGATTTAGGGGCCAAAAAGCATGAGCGGGGATGGTCACATTGGGTAGATCACTGGTAATTTTCCCCTCCGCTTCGGAGTGGATTGCTACGTCGGCGCTACCGAGATAAAGCACCGACCGGTGTCTTTAAGGAGTCGGACTTCCCGATAGACACCTCACCAATAAGTACTAAGTCATTCATGTACATAGTAGGCTCCTGGAGCAAACAGAAAAGAAAAACAAAATAACATTAACGCTTTATTTACTCCTGCCATCAATTAAGCACATACTAATATGGCATCACTTGATATCGCCCGGCTGTTTGGCGTGAAGGGATATGTCGCAGTTGTCACCGGAGGCAGCAGCGGGATTGGCTTCATGATCTGCAAGGTACGTTTTATATCCAGATATCTAGGTAGTAGGGGTTTGTGGAAAAGATCCAAGCTAACCAGTAACAGGGTCTCGTAGTCAATGGTGCGAAAGTCTACTTAGTTGCCCTGCCGGCCGATGCGATAGACGAGCGGGTTGCCGAACTGTGCGATCTTGGGAGAGATTCCGGCGGTACGGCCATCGGGTGAGTCCCATTCAACGGCAAGAAAATTGTCATGGTTCGGGAAACTGTTGTTTCGCGGGGTTTGCCGCTAGCATTTTTATCGACGACCCGCTTACGTAACATGGTTACGTAAGGGCCCGCGACAAAAGTAGTAGTCTTGTGCTTACAATGTGTAGTATCGCTTGCGATGTATCGTCAAAGCAGTCGATATCCGAGCTTGCAGCCAGCATCGCGCAGAAAGAGAAGCACATCGACCTCCTGGTGTCGAACGCCGGCATCCGGCGTGATCCCCGTATTCCATGCGATGTGCAAGCAGCGCCCCTGGACGAGCTCCAGGCATCCATGTGGTCCTCCGAGCACTCGGACTGGGCTGCTACCTTCAGCGTGAACAGCACCGCGCACTATTTCTTGGCAGTGGCATTCCTGCCCTTGCTGGCAGCTGCCGTGAGGAAGGACGAGGACGGTGGTCGCGGCTCGATCGTCATCACGAGCTCTTGCGCGAGCATGCATAACGTAACGAATGTTGACCTGACTAGCTACGCGACGAGCAAGGCTGCTACTGATCATTTAGTCAGGTTACTCGCTGCGAAGTTCAGTCGATTCTACGTCCGAGTGAATGGTATCAACCCAGGCTGTACGTTGTTTTCGCGTTTTCTTAGTCATCCTTTCTTTTTGTCATGACCCCTTACGTAATATGCTTATATAATTTAACCATGTTACATAAGCGGGATGTCAATGAAATCCTGGCCGCAGGGGCGCGTTTCTTGAGCAATGACACTTTTGCCGTTTTACTCAACTTCTTCATCGACTCACGCATCCTCTATTTATGAGAGACTGCTCATCCCCACAGATGAGGGACCGATTCGGTAGCTAATCCCAGAGAACAGTTGTCCCTAGCAAGATGAACCCGGTTGGTGAAGAGGGAAATATTTTCAGCAATTTGTTCGACAAGGTTCCCGCACGGAGGGCAGGAGGAGAAGAAGATATCGCCAGTGTGGTCATCTACTTGGCGAGCCGCGCAGGGGTAAGTGTTTATTTGGCTCTCGCCGTCACTGAGAGGAGAATATGAAGCTAATGAAGGGTTGAATAGGCATACGTTGATGGGATTTCACTTTGCGTAGACGGCGGTCGCATTTTATTGGCTAACGGACAATGAATAAAGAGCCCACCTAGGAGGTAGGTATTCTTCAGAATAGATTGGCATTTTATCTATTTATGAATGGTAAACTGCACAATTCAGAACTAGACTTTGATTGATGGCTCTAGATAATATGCAAGAATGCATCAGGCAGCAGTGTTATTCATATCTTATTCCGAATTAAAAAACATCAAATCGTAGTTATAAAATGCGATAGTTAGATAGAACTGACGGGAATGCCTTTCCTATCGAACTCGGTTGTTGGCTTGATAAGTTTCGTCGGCCTCTCCGATCGCCATAAAAAAGGGGGGAACTTTGCTTAGGTAATCGACCCCTTATGCCCTAGAAGGCCTGGGATAACTGTAATACAGCGGCCCTGTTCCCCCTTAGCGGCTAAAATCAATCATCGTCATGTCATTACCGCACACGCCCAGTTCCTTGATCTCCAAACAACCGTCCTTCTACGCTGAATGATGATATACTACTAAAGAAAATGTCGATCATTTCTATCAAGGGGCAAACTCAGTAAGCTTTTCTCACCAGTCCAGTATCGCCTCTAACGTGGTTCTAGGTCTAATATCGATGAAGACACTATTCATCAACTGGCTGCAAATCTATCGGTAGAAATTACCAAAGCAAGTGAAGCTGAAGACTATCTTGTTCTTCTGCGATCGCTAGAGTCGGTGCTACAACATGTCAGAGATGCGCCAGATTACATTCATCCCCAGCTCCAACCACAGCCCGTCGCCGGATCTCGGCAGTATTGGAAGCCGGGCGACGGAGAAAATCCTATGAACGCCTGGAATTTCCAATGCAACTTGAAATCATCTAGCCCGACCTCTTCATTGCTAGGAGACCGCACCGTAGCAATTAAGGACAACATCTCAATTGGAGGTTTACCAACAACATTGGGAACGATTACCGAGGCCCTGTCGCGCAATGGCTCTCTCCCTGAATCCCCAATTGACGCTTCAGTAGTCGGCCGTATCTTGTCTGCCGGCGGAATAATCAAAGGGTCTTCGACCTGCGAAAATCATTGCGCATCTCCATTATCATTTACGTCAGCCAGCGGCCCCGTACATCATCCACTAGTTCACGGATATACATCCGGTGGTAGTAGTAGCGGCTCTTGCGCGCTTGTTGCCGCGCACGCTTTGAGACGCCAAGGACTTGGTCCGCAACGGGGCGACACCGTTGAACTTGCAATTGGCAGTGACCAGGCGGGTTCGGTGAGGATCCCCGCCTCGTACACGGGCATTTACGGGCTAAAGCCAACGTTCGGTCTGGTCCCCTACACAGGAGCGGCTTCTATGGCGCCTATGATCGACCACCTGGGACCTATCGCCTCACGTCTGGAAGATATCGCTACTTTATTAAAGGTCATTGCTGGGTATGATTGCCTTGACCCTCGAATGACTCCTGAATCACCACTGGTCGGACAGGTCAAGGACTATCCTCAAATTTTAGCAGACTTCAAAGCCAAGATCCAAAGTTCCAATGCGCAAGAACGGAAGCCGTTCAGGATCGGGTTCCTGACCGAGGCTTTCACCGTCGCCGGATTGTCCCCGGTGGTGCGCAACACCGTTCGACTCGCTGCCAAGTCTTTCAAGGCTGCAGGAGCCGAAGTTATAGATGTATCTATCCCACTCCATTCCGAAGGTCCTATCCTTTGGACCGCTTCCACTCGGCCATCGATGTCCGACTCTCTGTGCCAAGGTAAAACGGGAGGTCATTTATCGTATCTGCCCCCACATCTCCAGGCACAGTGGCCTCCGAGCCAGCAAGTGTTTGACTTGCAGTCGACATCTAACCCGGCGCTCGTTAATATTATGCTAAGCGGTCAATTTGCTCATCGTCAATTCGGGCCGTGGCTAGAGGGCAAGGCGCACCGCAAAGTTTTCGAGCTGCGGTCGGCGTACGATAAAGCGCTTGAGGAGGTGGACGTCCTGGTCACTCCTTGCGCCCCGACACTTGCTATGCCGCATCCGGATCCGCAGTCTAGGATCTTGGACAGACTCGCTAGCTCTATCGGAGTCACGAGTAATACGTGCCCATTCAATATCACCGGCCACCCAGCACTGAGTGTCCCGTGCGGATCGGCGGCGACGCCGGAGCATCCTGACGTCCTTCTTCCCATAGGAATGCAGGTAATCGGAAGGAGATGGGAAGACGACACTGTTTTGATGGCTGCAGCATTATATGAGGAAGGTAGTAAAGCTTGGAAGGCATGAAGAATACATTGATTATACTAGTCCCTATCATCATTAAGCTCTAGGAACTCCTTTATCTTATTGTCCATCCATGCAGTATCTTGACGACTGCTTCCGCTCCCTGCCATATGACCCCAAACCGATGGAATTATCTCACATTTCGCGTTCGGTAGCAAGCGAGCCTCCTTCTCGCTAGCGCCCCAGTAAAAGTACTGGTCGGTCTGGCATGGCATGAGGAGTACCGGAGCCGTAATTTTCGACAAGGCGATCTCCAACGATCCGTTGCACTTGGGATCGCACACCGAAATGTCACCCTTTTGCCACATGCGCAGCATGACCAGCAGATCCTCGGGGTCCCAGTCTCGATAATTGAGGTCTGTTGCGGCTTGGTCCCATTCGCTCAGGGCTTGGTATCCTAGTTCTTGATAGAGCTGGTCCTCGAACCACGCGACGCTCGTAAGCCAGGCCGAGTACGCTTTGCCGAAGGCGCGAAGGCCGCGCGGCGCTTCCAGTTTCCCCACCTCTTTTCTCTCAGCGGTGACGTAGTCGGCCGAGTTTTCCAGTGCCACCCTCGGCCCCTCCAGGAACTGATAGTTATGCCGGCTTGTTCGCGCAGAAGAACACATAACAACGGCGCTTCTGACCATCTCAGGATGCATGGCCGCCCATTGATAGGTACATTGGCCGCCCATTGAGAAGCCTAGCATAACATCGATTGACTTGATACCCAGACCTTGGGTAAGCAGTTGATGCTGGGCGCGAACACAGTCTCGGTAGTCAATCGCGGAGGGAAACCCTAGGGTATTCGACGGGCTAGAAGACTCGCCATTTCCCAACAGCGCGACCACAATGACCCTATAATCATGCAGTGCGCCTTGGGCAAAGTTCAATGTCGACTGGATTCTTCCGCGAAAGCATGTGGGAATCAGAGCTACTTTCGTCGCGCTCTTATTAAGCTGTTGGTATGCAAGACGGACGTTGCTTAGAGTAGTACCATCTTGGAATGTGAAGTTCGGTATGTCGAAGAATTCGACTGCGCTGTTCGTTGGCGAAGACATCTTGAACTTGTAACCAAGGGCTTGTTTTGATAGAGTGTTCCCGTACAGCTCAATTGCCTTATGTGATGCGACGATGCGGAGACTAGTCCTGGGTCGTGTCTTTACCTATGAGTAATGCGTCGGATTTTCCCGATTGCTGTCGGAGGCCCCGATCTTCTGAAATAGGACATATAAATTATATTAAATATAAATCGGTAATGAAATTGATAGCAGCAGGGAAAAAGACCTAGATCCGTCTCTTCTACAAATATTAAAATAAACCTGCATCCAAGACTCAATATTGAAGACGGTTGTTGTTGTGAAAAGCGAAACCCATTTCTTTAACTATCGGAGCTCGAGTATCATTTCCGCCAAAGACTCTTACCAAAGAACGACTACCCAACTGTATCTTCCCGTTCATTTCAACTACCTACCTACTCACCATGTCTCCCAACGGCGACGTCTTCCTGCTCGACCCGAACACGCCCGCCGGGCCGACCCGATACGCGCACGCGCGCGTGGCGCCGGCCTCGGCCCACCGCACCATCTACGTGTCCGGGATCGCGGCTGTCAGTCCCGACGGAAAACTCGAGGGGGCGACGCAGAAGGCGGACGGCACGTGGGACCTGGACGTGCGCGCGCAGACGGCGGCGGTGCTGCGGCGCATCGACGACATCATCCGCGGCGCCAGCAAGGGAAAGGGCGGCATCGCCAATGTCATCGACTCGGTCGTCTACGTGCTCGACATGAAAGCGCATTACGCCGGCATGAACGAGGAGTGGAACAAGGTGTTCGCGGACCGCGCCAGCGCGCCGGCGCGGGCCACCGTCGGCATCAGGGAGTTGCCCGACCCGCGGTTCGTCGTTGAGATCAAGGTCGTAGCGGTGGTTGATTTTGAGTAGGTGGTTAATCGACTTGATACCTAAGGCATTTACGTAAACCCATATGTCCGGCTTTTAGGATTGGTTGTACTACGGAATATAGTGGGATGGATTATAGTGGATGAACTATAGGGGGATGGGCTATTAGCTATCTCTAGTGGACCGGGGCGCCGGGGCACAGGGTTATGGCGATCAAGGTTAGCGGATTTAGGTACCTGTTAGCACCGGGGGGGGAGGGTCTCGAGGGGTATATGTGCCCCCTAGTGCATCGTCGGAAAGATGCCTCTTTGCCCCTCTAAATATTTCGGCACCTCCGACACTCTTCGGTCTTCGGTCCCCAATCACTCTTGCAGACAGATCATGTAAAAGAATCATGGATAATCAAATCGTTACTGCTGTAGCTAGGATATCCTGCCAGCGCTGCCATAAACGAAAGAAGAAATGTGACAGGGCCTTGCCGCAGTGCGATAATTGTATGACGGCCAATGTGCCCTGCAGCTTTCTCGACAATGAGCAGCAGAGCGCCACTTACCCAATTGCGTATGTAATTCTATCCATACCCTCGATGATCTGATTAAGATGTATCCTATCCTACGCGACTCTCTATATTGATAAGAATTTCCTGTATTAGCTTTGTGCAAGGACTGGAGGCCAGGATCCATATATTAGAGGAACAACTCGCATCGGCGCTGGAGGCTTCACGCAACCATACAGTCGTGTCAGAACCATCACTAGACAATGGCCACTCCAGAATTCATACCACCGAAAGCCCAGCGTATGTCGACGAGACTCATGCGGGTGGGTTCTCGCCTTTATCTTTCCGCAGCCAGGGCCAGGTACATTCGCCCAGTGAACAAGCGCCGACTACCTCCATGGCCAGAGAACTGAGGATCCTTTCCTTGGAGGCGGCAGCAGAACGGCACCTTGGTTCTTCCTCGGGTCTGTCCTTTGCCAAGCTGACACAGACGGTCCTCAAGCGTCTCACGCCAGACCGAGCAGACTTCGTTTTCGGGATTTCCCAGGGCGATGACATTCTAGGCGAGATTGATTGGGACTCGACCCCTGATTTCTCACATCCACATGTCATGAACTTCCCCAACATCGCCGGGTTTGGCCCGACCCTGTTTGGGAAAATGTCTTTATCCAACATCATAGAGCCGTCCGGTTCCTTAGCAGATCTGAGTCTGCCCACGAAATCACGCGCTGATCAGTTGACTTCCTTCTATTTTGCACATTCGCATACCTTATATCCCATTCTTAACCAGAGGGATTTCCTTGCCTTGTTAGATCGTATTTACGAGCAGCCCTCAGATAACTCCATCATGGACTCATTGTCTTGGTTTCGAGTCTGGATGGTTCTGGCTATCGGTTCATCAGCTCGTTGCTCCGTCTCAATGGTCGAAGAGTCCGAGGCTCTACTGTATTATAACAAAGCGCTTGAATTTTTTGAATCTGCATTCGATCATGGCGATATGGTTAGTTCTGCCGCGCCTGGAAACTATAACATGGCCGCTAATATAGCTCTCAGGTTGCACTGGAAACCATCATGCTTCAGGTGTCCTTTTCTTTCTTCAACCAGCTTGGACCAAGTACGTGAATCCGGAAAACGGCTTCTTGGGTACATTATGCTGACGATTTATCAGACACTTGGTTCCTGGTTGGTACTGCAGCTCGTATGGCTATAGGTCTGGGCTTGCATACCGCCTCCGCATATGAAGGTCTTCCTTTCAACATTGCGCACATCAGGAAGCGAATTTTCTGGTCCATGTACATGATGGACCGGTTGGTGTTCCTCCTCCTCAAATAGTTACACAGATACCTTCTAACATCTTTGCAGAGTGATATCAATAGCCCTCGGAAGACCGTTCGCATTACAAGACGATGACATAGAAATCGAGGTAAGATGACACGATAGAGTTCTATCAGTATTTCTGACAACACCTTCTAACTACTCAAATGTAATCATAGCCTTTTGTCGACATCGACGACGGGCAGATTGACGATCTCGGCTCTCGAGGCCGAGATAACCTGGAACCTTCTATGATGGCCATCCCGCGACATATTCTAGATCTAAGACGAATTGCTAGCAAGATCACTAAACAGGTTTACGGGAATCCAGCGACCATTCGCGTAAACACACCTCACCGAGAAGAAATCATACATTCCCTCCACAAAGAGCTTATTGATTGGCGGCGCAACATGCCGTTCCCGCTCCCCGATCTTCATCCTAGAGTACCCCATCTCAACAGCAACTGGTACGACTTCAACTTTTATACACATCTAGCGATGCTTTACAGGCCGTCGCCGTTATTCCCTACCCTGGACGAAGTTATGGTCAAGAAGCTTGCAAACGCCGCCTCGATGTCTATCCGGCAGGCCCACAACATGCACCGGCAGAAAAGGTTCGCCTACAACTGGCTGAACCTACTTTCGCTGTTCACGTCCACCATCTCGCTCATATACGCCTCAACCGTCCAACCGCAGGAGCTTGTCAGCTATTTGCAGCGGGCTCAGGTGATCGACGACCTCGAGCTGGTCTTGCAGCTGTTCGACAAGCTGAACGGGAAATTCGCGGGCGCCAAAAATATCCAGTTCATTATCAATCGAGTCCTCCGGAGATATAAGGAGATGTGTAATATAGCCGATGCGAATTAAGCCGCGTGTGATTTATGGTTTGTTTGGTCGGCCTCTGGAGTTGGCGTCGCGGGCCATTACGTAACCATTTATGTAAGCAGATCCTTACGTAACATGGCCATGTAAGCGGGGCATCGATAAATTGCTGGCGGCACACGCCAGGGGCGCGTTTTAATTTCTTAAAAAACCCGCGAAACAACAGTTTCCTGAACTATGACACGTTGAGGTTGCTGGGCTTTGGCCTTAGTAATGGAGACCCCCCTTCAGGTGAGTAAGGCTAGAATTCTAAGGCCAGAACGGAATAATAGGCGGCTAACGGCCAAGAACAATCAGTATGGTGTGAAAACCCGGGACTTTGGTTAGTCAGCAGAGATGCCTACGCCATTTTGTATCAATATCAACTCTTTGTAAACCTCATTACGGCTTATCATGCCCCGATTTCTTAAGTCTTTAACAATGGACTAAAATCTCCCTCCCAAGACCAACTGAGGTCTCCTTAGCTTGACAGGAGTGACCGATACAGAGACTGGGTCCATTTGATAGTTGGTGCAATTATTACCGGATTGCACACCAACAATCCAGCCCTAGAGTGGGTACCGTCTGCAGTTGGTTCTGGAAAAAGGATGTCGTATGATATCGATGTCGTATTCTGTATGGCGTAACGAAGCAGTGGGGGCGTTATAATACGCTCTTCCATTATAAGCAAGAAAGTGGTAACCAAGTGGTATTTAGCGAGCTAGTAACTAGGTAACTATACCTATGACGAGGCCGCGCAACCCCTACTTGCGGTTGACTATATCTATCATCTTTCTTCGACATCTAATAGTGTTTCTTATGATCGTCTCTTGTAAAATATCTTTGCCTTCGAATTTAGACACTATGAGTGCTATTGATCGTCTATCGGCCGCTCTGCAAGATGTTGATTCCGACTCCTTCACTAGCAAGGAGGAACGGCTGCTCGCTGAAGGTTTACTTGTGAAAGCTCTGGCTAAGGTCAGGTCGCCTTGGGATATCACATGGGACCACAACTGGGTGCATCCTGCGACCCAAGTTGCGATCAAGACTTTGATCGACGCTGGCGTCTTTAAGAAATGGGCGGAGCAAGGTAGCCAGCCGACATCAAGCAAGGAGCTTGCTAGGCTTACGAACGCAGATCCCACGCTCATCGGTGAGTAGTAGCGGAACTACATATGTATCAGCCCCCCATTGCTAAGACAGACAACGGAAAGCACGTCTCGTAAGGCACTTGGCCGCACAGCATCTCCTCGTTGAGACTGCAGAGGATACTTACTTGCCTACCCCCTGGGCCACAACTTTAGGCACCGACTCAGCGCTTCCTTCCTGTTACGGGTCATTCTACTATGATATAAACAACAGGATAAGCTGCGAGGTGCCTGCATTTCGTAAGTATATCCCAGGATGGCAATATTGCTCTTCGTAGCCAGTGAAGGTCTGCTTACCTACAAATACGCCGCAGTAAAGAAAACCGGGTGCAAGAACATAACGAGCAGCAAGAACGGCGTAATCCAGCACATGCTCGGGCCCGAGGCCTCGTTCTTCACGTACGCCGTGGCGGACCCGGTGCGCAACCGGGAGCTGTCCGACGCTATGGAGTGCCACTCGCGGTGGAACCTGACGGCGTGGCCGGACCTGTTCCCGACGGACGCGCTGCTCAAAGATGCGAGGCCAGACCGGCCCCTCGTCGTCGACATCGGCGGCGGCAAGGGCCACGATCTGGAGAAATTCCGGCTCCGGCACCTGGAGGTCCCTCAAGGGAGCCTCGTGCTGCAGGATCTCCCCGCGGTGCTCCAAGATATAGAACCGCCGCACGAGGCCATCGTCAAGCACCCGTACGACTTCTTCACGCCGCAGCCGCTGAGGGGTGCGCGCGTCTATTTCATGCATACTGTTCTCCACGACTGGTCGCACGAGCCGGCGGTCAGGATATTGAAGAATGTTGCTGATGCCATGGAGAAGGGATACTCCAAGCTGCCGATACATGAGAGCATGGTAGACAACGTGAACCCGCCGTCCCGCGTCACTACGTCGGACATCATCATGTTGACGTGCGTGTCGGCGGCGGAGAGGACTGTAAAGGAGTGGTATGAGCTCATTGAGTCGGCTGGGCTGAAGGTAGTTAAGATTTGGAAACGGCCGGTAGCTGTCGAGGGCATTATTGAGGTGGAGTTAGTTTGACACGGGGCGGGCCGAGCTTGAGAGCTTAGGAAAGGTGTCTCACCTGAATAGGGGGTGGAGAAATCGACTTTACCTCGATAAAGAATATACCTACCTAGATAAATTCCGACGGACTTACAGTTAACTCCGGCAAGGCACCTAGGTAGGTAGGCAATGATTCATCAGCTTTAACCTCGGTGTAACTTTTGACAAAGGCGATTGCCTTCTAATGTCGTGTACGGGAGCACTCCATGTTGCCTGATATGTTGTGCGTGGAGAGTATGTCCTGTTGTGCTACTGAGCATGATGCTAGGTGGTGATGGTAGGGTCAGCAGCAGCTCGCGGGGAGTGCCGGTCAGAGGGGATAGGAGGAGGATCGCTTGGAGCAATACGTTTCACATATTTATTTTCCTTCTTCTTTCCGAGATTACTAACTAGGTAGGTATGGATAGATCTTTGGTCTTATTTTCAGGTGGGTTTTTCATTCAATTGTATGGACTGTAGATTAAGGTTGGGTTTGAAGATCTTGAATCTGTACCCATTCTCCTCTTCTTCCTTCCATTGTGACGTGTTGGGGAGAGAGAACTGTGACCAAAGGCGCAACTGGGACGGTAAGCCGGCGGTGGCGGTGGCATCATGACGAGACTTTCTCAAAGAGCTCAGCCAAAATCAGCCATGTTGGAGTATATTTTACTCCACCTGTAAGATCAATGCTGGAAACAAGATGCAAGCCTAAAATGTAGGTAAGCAGTCAATAGACTTATGCAAGAGTCTCTTGGTTCATCTAAAACTCATTACCTGCCGTGGGTAGGAGATAGAAATCTGCTCATCTATTGCATAATCTGTCATGTGCCCTTGAAGATGGGGTTGCTTGGCAGAGGTAGATGATGGCAGGATATCGACTTCCCAAGTAAACAATGGCATTGACATGCATCCGAATTCATGTAACCATCCCCGTAGCTACCAACATGCTTGTGGGTAGCGACTAGCAAGCCTTGCCAGTGACTCTCTCGATCTCCCCAAGAATATGTGCCCACATTCGTTTCTCTACACCATTGGCCTTCGCTTCAGCAATGTGGTCGTCAATACCACTTCCAACCTCTCTATCGGTGCCCCTAGCCACAGTGACATCGTCCGGGACAGGCACACCTGCCGCGTCGCCCGCTGCAGGTGGGGAGTGAGAACTAGTAGCGCAGTACAGCTGTAACGCGCCACACTCGTCGGGAGGAAGATACTTGATGACGAAGTAACCAATGAAGTTGAAAATAGACCTAACTACGGCTATCATGTCCTTGGCGTCCTTTCCAAGGGCGTCTTGACGGCGCCAGGGTAGTTATGGACGAAGCTGACGTCAGGGGCTTGTCTTGCCATAACGTCGTTCGCCATGGTGATCATGCTCGAGATGTGGGGGCCACGGGCCTTCATGGAGTTCTCGACGGCGAATTCCGCCTATTGGTTTTCATAGTAGGGTCCCTCGTAGCCTGACGCGAAGACTGAGACAACACGCTTCAGCCCAGTTGCCTTTTGGATTGCTGGCAAGAGGTTGAGGGCAAAGAGGATACGAGACGTAACCGGGAGTACGTAGATGTAATGTAGGTCCTCCGCCGTATCTCAGGAGGTGATCACTAGAGTAAGTTTAGCCACTATACCGCTAGGGGTATGAAGACATAACTATCAGGGATAACATACAGTCTGTGAGCATGGTGCCCTGAGTCTGAAACAGGAGATTGATGGTCTCTTCTTTGGCTAGAATTTGCTGGTAAACATTGTCGACATTCTTCAGCAGGCTGGTGTCGGACCGAATGAAAGTGTACTGTCCGGCGGAGTTGATATGCTTGCATTCGGGTATGATACGGTCTGCGGCCGCCTCGAGAGGCCAATAAAATAGGCCTTGGGGGTCTTCACCTGCCGGGCGAAAGCCTTGAGTGCATAATCTCCAATTCCGCTGGTGGCGCCGACGAGGACACCGACCAGGTCATCAGGAAGGCTTTTGTCGATGTTCGAGTTAGAAGCTTCCACAGTCGAAAAGGCAACCATGTTGAATCTGAGAAGCTTCCCTGAGATACGGCAAGAACTACAGGTGCTAGAAATTCAGTCATTTTTTTCAGTCTGCTTGATCGAGAGCTTTCAAGGCTTTTGCTTTGCATGACATGTTTTCGGAATATACCTAACTCCTTAGCTACCTACATTATCTCCGGCACGGTCATCTCATCTATCCCGATCATCTCCATTTGTGCGACCTAACCTCACTTCGAGGCGCAATGTCTCCTTTGTTAATGAAGGGATAGGGGGCATTCGGCTCCCGCGGCCACGAGATCGAGGTAATACTTATTTGTTTATAGTTTCATGAATGTTAGGGTAAAATGAACCTACTTCCTGTAACCAACACTAGAGTCTTGGTATACTACGCGGTCAATCCTTGTTCTGAGCTTTTTACTTTCATCATGTCCAACCTGACGTATCCTGTCCCAGGTGTGGGTGCCTAAACTGGCGACAGAGAGGACTGTTTACTTGCATGAGCCATGTCTCAGGTCTCATGTGGTCGTCACCCTGCAAGCCACAATATATGTTACCTCCACCACCGTTTCAGTGGAGTAACATGTTGTGATGTAGTAGTGGTGACTTTGCGCACGATGGAGATACATCTAATATCACCATCCAGTCATTCTATATCAATGACGTCCGTATATTTGATTTGCACATTGATAATTGAACTGGCATTCATGACACGATGCCAGATCAACCAAGACAGCAGCCTGGGATTGCGTGTGATGAATGTAGAAAGAGAAAGCTTCGGTGCGATCGAGGACGTCCTAAGTGTGGGATGTGTTCCAACTCTGGCATCAAATGTGTGAGGACAACGACACGTCTCCCCAGAGGACCAAAGAAGGGGTTTCTTAAGGACCTACGGGCCCATATACGTGCGTGAATCTACTCCGACTGATTTTCGTAGTGTAATAGATATTATTATGATACCAAACTCACCCTTTCCCCAGAAACATTAGAACAGAAATTACAGGAGCAGACCAAAGGCGAAGGCGAAGGTGGTTCAGGAACAAGAAAAGACCAAGAAGACTGTGATGACACAGCGGCGCATTGCGAAAAGAGTGACTCAAGTGCTCATCGCCGAGACTCCATCCAGTCGCCTGTTAGCATCTTCAATGTCCTCCCGGGCTGTGCAGAAGTTACTTCACCGCTACCCGAGTCAGCAGCATCGTGGAGCTCGTGTGGCATTGCCTTGAATGAATGGATGAAGGCTGACTTGTGAGTTCTATTTTGGAGCTGGGGGATAGGTCCTAAATGTACTAAAATTTTACAATATAGGGACCAGCTATACTTTGACAGGGGTAGGCAGGCCAGCTTTGCAGTGTCTTATGACAGAATCGTTAACAATGTCTAGCTCATCCAATCGTGCCTATCTTAAATCGATCCCGCTATTTCTCATGGGCTTCCACTACGGGTCAGACAACCTGTGGAGGTTACCGCACGTGTCTGCAGAAGGCTATGTGGACGTTGGCCATGGCCATGTCTACGCAGTTCGAGAGCATGCAGGAGTCCCTATATCAAGAGACGCGACAAATGCTCGAAGAGCGCGAACAGAGCGAACATGACATGTCTAAACTCCATCTTGAACAGCTTCAGGCATGGATACTCATAACTCACTACGAGTTTCTCCGTTCTAGCTATCGACGAGCCTGGACTAGCGCCGGGAGGGTATTTCGGCTCGTACACCTGCTACGATTGCATGAGGTCGATAGTCCCGACGCTAGCTTTATGCAAGCCTTGCGGTCATCTACTGACGACAATATAACGGCAGAAGAGAGGAGGCGTGCATTCTGGACGAGCTAGTAAGCCTCACTACCTGGGAGAAAATGAAGACAGAAGGTAACAGAGGAGTCAGCTGTCTCGATCGTTTTGTCAACCTCAATAATCAACTACCGCTGACACTAAACGAAGATAACGTAAATCATTCCACCTTGAGCATCTGGGTCTTGCTGCCGGTCCTCGAGAAGATGCTATGCTAAAAGTTCACAGATCAACGTCTGCCTCCCAGCCTCAGAACTAGACTTTCAAAGTGGGAATCCAATCAAAGGATGTTTCCTATCCGAGTCCCTTATATCTGGAAATTATGGCTCAGTCTCACAACTAGCTGGTAAGATTCGACCTTTATCCTTCCCTTCCGCCCAAGACGGATTGACGAACCAGATATCTTCTTAACATAAGAGTGCGCCCAAGCGTCAACAATATGTGGCCGCGCCCTCTTCCACGCCAAATTGTCCTCCATTGAGCAACTACTCTCGGGGAACGTCAAAGATTTCTGGGATCAACACGACTGGATCGATGATCTACTAGTCACTCGCGTTGCCGGCTTTTCGCAGAACTATTCGTCCTCGTCAATATACGCAGACCCCCTTCTCTTGCAGACGTACGTCGTATGGCACGCTACGACGCTGCACTTATACAAGATCATGGAACCGCTAGTTGGGCACGAGCAATCGGCTTTCCGCGTTCTCGAGTACCAGAAGAAGGCCGCGACGGCCGCACGAGAAATTGCCAGCATCGCAAGGAACTACGCACGGCCGGGATTTTTAAAGGTGAGTTCTTATGTGGGTGTAATTCTGAGCTGACATCTGGCCCAAGGCTCATATCTTTATGCCGGTGGCCGTTTTCCTTGCGGCAGAATACCTCGCCGCGCAGCAGCAGCCGAACTCATTGAGCCCGATGGCAGAAGTGCAAGAGCAAAACCAGGAAGCGTTAAGTTCAGAACTCAAGAACTGTATCGAGGCTCTGCGAACAGTTTCTGGAGTCAACCATCTTGCTGCCCATTACTTGACGCTGCTGCAGTCTCCGACGGATGAAATGGATATGGATCTGAAGAGTACTTGAGCTTACTCATGCTTAACTTTAGAAGTACTGGGCGTTACTAGAGAGTTACTCAGATATTAGGACACATATAATGAGAAGATTCTGTTTTTGATTTAATAGGAAGTTAAGAACGTATTACACCACTTCCACTGATCTGTTTACCTGCCTACCTCCCAACCTAGGGCCGGATATGTTTGCACTCGCTGTAGCCATGCCAAAAACGGCATGATATTTTCTATCGGTATGCTGAGCTCATCGGCTAATAGCGGTATCATGTCTGGCCAAGGTTGGCGCGAAGGGCTCTCAATGTGGTAGATGGGGTAAGCTGGCTCGGTGCACCGAAGTGTAGCTCTCCGATCGCTGCCGCTACGTGGTCTACCGGATACCTTGACGAGCTTCGCATCGCCGTATCCGTTGAGCAGGACCGACTCGATGCTTATCGGCTCCTCGGGGGCTTGTGCCTGGTAGGTACTCTACAGCAGATAGTACCCCACTGTAACCACTAATTCTTGATCAGCTAAGCCTGTTATTATAGTGGAAGGTATAGAGGGGTTGGAGGGGACTTCCTCCTCCCACCTTCAATTTCATAACTTCAACCCTAACAACATCGAAACAAACAACAGATGACAGATAACATACCCGAAGACACAAACAAGAATCCAACCTTATCCTCTTCATTTTTCCTATCTACCTTCCGCGGCCCCTTTCGCCTAGCCCTGGCTGCGGAACACTCGGCGGCCTACTGAATGTGGTTCTGCATGGTGCAGAACTAGGGCTCGAAGGTCTCGGTGCCGCGCGTTAGGCTCATAGGCCAGGCGTTGTGCACGATATGTGTGACCGAGGCCTCTACTGCAATAACGAGAAGTCAGTAATTACCTCTTCTATCAGCTGATAGGCTAAGAAGAGGAGGTGGAAGATATTTATTGTACCTGTTCGCTGCCATCGGGATTCATGCCTGTGCTTGACGCCGTGGCGATGATGATGCGCTGGATTGCTGCTTCTGGTAGCGCTCCGTCCGTCCAGTCGACGTGTCCATATCCCGCTGCTCGCAGCGTGCGGTCCCAGACCTCGGGTGCCTGCAGTGCGTGCCGGCGCCCGTCATTGAATAGCCACCACTCCTCTAGCGGCCCGAAGGCCAAGTCGACCCATGGGATAGCCTGTGTCATTTCCAACATCATCAAAAACCCGTCAGGTCGGAGGAGCCGGTGAATATTCCTAGCCGACTGCAGTATGCTGTGCGTTGCGTGCACGCAGTTTGTTGCGAGGACGATGTGCTGACTTCCGATTAGGTCCGCCGGCGGATTTTCGATGTCTAGCACCTGGAAGTCCGCTACATGGTAGGACTTAAAACGCTTGCGCGCCCCGGCCACGAGCGAGGATGACAAGTCCGTCACCTTGTATCGGAACGGCACGCCGAGACCTGCTAGCATTGGGAGGAGGCAGGACGTCGTCCCGCCGGTACCGGCGCCCAACTCGAGGAGTTCAATAGGCCCATCCTGATGTGGTAGGCAGAAAAAGAGCTGGCGTAATAGATGCTCCATCTGTCGGATCCATACCATGTTGATAGGCGACTTCGCATACATGCCGGAGGCAATTTCGCGCCCTTTGGCAGTGCCAAATATGATCTGTACGCCGTCCACTTTTCCGGTTAAGCAATCTGCAAGCTGAGCACCGACTAGGGACGTCAACTTATGGTCATATGCGTGGATGCCTAAATTCTCCGCAATGAGCTCTTCTACCAAAATGGCGGCAGACTTGATGGGAATAGGCTTAGCGGTTCGAATCACCTTGGACCCAGCTAATTTGACGAGGCCGCTTTGCTCAAGAAAGCCATAGATAAACTCCATAAACCGCTCGTGTCTGGGGATGTTCTCAATGCGCTTTAGCTGTTGTTCTGGCATCGCGCCACGGAGAGGGCAGCCCAGCTGCTCGAATGCGTCGAGTATATGCACGACACATAGCTCACCCGACTTGGGCAGTACGTGCTCTACGTAATCGGTAAACCCATGCTCTTCGATGAAATGATCTGTGGACATCTTAATGTCACTGAAAACATTGAGGAGAGCTTCAGGGATTATGGCATCGCCGGCATCAGAGGGAATGACACAATTTGCCCCGCTGATGCGTGTATGACTGCCATTCACCCCATTTATACAACCGTTCACGCCATTGCTCCGCGAGGGTTGTGGCACTTTATCAACGCCATTTCTGCCCTCTTTTTCTTCCTCGGTGGTAAAGTCGTCAAGCCCTAGCGCTCTATTGACACAGACAACGAGACTTTGGAAATTCTTCAGGTCGATTAGCTCAGACGTCTCTAACTTGACTTTGAATAGGTTTTGGATCTCGCTTGCTAACTCCATACACGTCAGGGAATCAATCCCAAGCATCGAGTCATGTTGTACCTCCTCGGGTTCCAGACCTAAGAGGTCGCAGAGCAAATCTCGAACACTGCCTGTAATGTCGGGCCGTGTTGTGTTCTTATTGGACTTCTCTTTTGTCGGCTGAGAGATTGGTTTGGTTACCCCCTGAGCCAAGGATTGGTGGACTTCATTGACTCTATTGATCTGTGGCGTTCCCAAAGTAACAGATTGGATAGCTGCTGGCTGTGACGGGGCCTCTGCTCTTTCGGATAGGCGTGTTATAAGTTTGGCCATGCTAACTCGGGTGACGCTGATGTAGTGGATTCCCAAGATGACCTCGACTAACTGGCCGGTCTGGTGGTTAAAGACAAACACATCACTGGTGCACTCCTTCTCTGATCGGGAATGGTAGGCTACCACGTCACAGACAGTCGGATATGTTTCGACAGACTCCCCGGGTGATCGGATCCACTGGTCGATGCGATCGGAGATGAACATCGTTTCATCCGGCTTTTCTTCCATGCAGTTAAGCCAAAGCCCGGCCACCTGACAAAAGCCATCTGCAAGCCCGAGGTCCAGCCACGCGTCGCCCGTGTGGGCCTTCGCGATGCGCCCCGCCGACTCGTTACCGCGAGACACTAATTTTGTTAAGCCTCGAAATATCTCATGCTTGTACTGTATAGTGCTTGCGAAGGCCTTATAGATATTACGGCTACCTATGATAGCACCTTCGGCTTCGTTACCATCGAGGAGCTTGAGGCAATGGTCGCGCTGTATCAGACGCTCATATCTCTTGAAATCTCTTCCGTATTCGCTTTCAGTTTTAAACTCGATGCGGCCTGTTACAAAGACTGTGGTGTTCGACGGCGTTCCTCTCTCGCCAACAATCTTCCAACACCAGGCGTTAGTATTAGCTACTCTCTCAGCATCGAGCCAGTAAGACTTCGACACGTCTATGACCATGGGCGTGTGGCTCGTCATAATCTGTAGCTCAGGCTTGAGCTGCAAGCACTTCGGATCGCCAGCAATGCTTGCGAGCATGTCGATTGCAATAGCGAGTTGGTACGTGGGTGGGCATACAGGAGCGGCCTCAGCAATAACGTGGGCCAATACGTATGTCTCGTACCTTTCCGCCGTCGTGTTAATCCGGAACCGTGCTTTGCTGTTCTCACTATCCTGGTATCCTGCAAATGTCCAGACATCCTGGGGGATATCGGACTGTTTGGAATGAGGTGGCGATACCTCGGCAGTACTTTTCTGGAGACTTTTTAAGTTCATCCAATGTTTGCTCTTCTCGAACTGGTACGGAGGCAGAAAAATAATGGGATAATCAGGAGACTGGACTGCGTGGTGCGCCCAAAACGAGATGTTAAGGCCTTCTTGCCAGAGATTCGTTGTAGTGTATGTCAAGAGTTTGAAAGCGTTCTTACCACAAATATTGACTGGTCGAAAGAGAGAGGATTTGGGTGATCCAAGAGCCCGACTTGCCATGGTAGTGATGGTTGAGTTGGAACCAGCCTCGAGCCAGATGCAGCCCTCGGGATACTTCCGCAAAATTCTCTGAACTGCGCAACTGAAGTACACTGGACTTTCCAAGTGTTTCGCTACGAAATCAGCTGTCAGCACCGTCTCTTCTTCGCCATCGGCGACAGCCCTTTCCAAGGGGATCATCGGATCGCGGAATATCAGCTCTCTGCCAAGATTTCGAAGTTCTGGCCCGCAGGCTCAAACTAGCGTAGAATGATACGCGTACAAAACATCCAGCCTTTTGGTTTTCATGTATGAGTACGCGCTATTGCTTTCTGCCGTATACTTGACTGTATCAATGGCCGCGACCGGACCTGCCAGAGTAAAACTACGGGGTCCATTGAAACAGGCAATGGTGGCAACTGGCCCTTTCAAGTCCCGGTTTGCCTCCGCTAACAGGCTTTCAACATCTTCCAAGTCAGCCTCGACGGCTATCATGGCGCCACGTTCAGGTCCCCAGCTATCGCGGATGATGCGGGCGCGGCTGGTCACCAGCTTCACGGCATCTTTGATTGAAAGGATGCCCGAAATACACATCGCTGTAATCTCACCAAAGCTGTGGCCGACCACGGTAGCGACATGTACCCCACAGCCAATCCAAGTCCTAGCACAGGAATATTGTATAGCGAAAAGGATGGCATGCAGGCAAATGATATCGTTGATGGGCGTCTTTTGAAAGATGTGCGGATAGATACTTTGACCGAGGGATGTGCAGATGCCGTCAACTTCGTCAAGATGCCTGCGGAGAAGTGTTACAGACCTATATACTCCGCGATCCAGGCCGACAAAGGTTGAAACCTGGCCACCGAAGCAGAGAACTACAGGCCGGGAATCAGTACGGCGTGGCATGTCGGAAACTGTTTTCTGGCCATCGATGACAGCCTTTAACTTTTGTTTGAACCCTGCGATAGAATCGCAACTGAAAATCAGCGACCGGGCCAGGCTGCGGTTTGATTGTCGAGATACCTGGAAGCACAGGTCCGCAATGGTGGGCGCAATGCCGGCTTTCTCCCAAGAAGCCAGGAGATCCATAAATTTTATAGCATACGCCCTCAGGCTACGCTCGTCTAGGCCGGCAAGCCAAAATGGGTATCTCGCGTCGATTGGTTCAACCCCTGAATTTTGGCCCGTGGCTCTTATCTCATTCCCAGCTTGAGGGCTCTGTACTATAACCAGAGATGCAATCGAGCCCGAGGCGCCGTTGTTGTTAACCAGGGCGGCGCGAAAGTCGACATCCCAAGGCTTCAATCTGGTTGGAATTTCGATACGGTCGGCTGGCATAGCGCGGATGAGCGGATTGATAGTTTCGAGACTTGCTTGGGGAGGGATGTATCCCTTAATGATCATAAGCAACACCTTGATCAGCGCGACGACACCAGATGCAGCCTCCGAGTGACCAATAAGACCCTTTACGGAGCTCAGCGATACCATTTTGCCGCCACTGCCCGAACGGTTCGAAGCCCCGAATACGCGCTGCACGCTATCATATTCAGCTGGGTCGCCCACGGCGGTCCCTGTCCCGTGGGCTTCAACAACTGACACCTGTTTCGGCTCGAGCCTGGCACGGCGTAAGACATCGTGAAAAAGTGTAGAGAGTGATGACACATTCGGGACAGTGATGGCAGTGCAGCTTTCATTTTGGTGAACTTCCGACGCGGCAATTACGCCAAGAATTTGATTGCCATCCTTGACGGCTGTCGATAGTCTCTTGAGAAATACGGCGCCGACTGCTTCGCCTCGGCAGTAGCCATCGGCTTTAGCATCAAAAGGTTTACACTGGCCAGTCGGGCTAAGAAAGGACGCTCCCGCAAGATTTTGGAACCACTCCGGACTTGTCATAATAGTAACGCCACCAGCCAACGCACTCGAGCATTCGCCTGCTAAAACAGCCCGACAGGCCGTATGAATAGCTACGGCTGACGAAGAACATGCTGTATCAATGGTTATACCTGGACCGGTCCAACCAAAATAATGACTGATTTTCCCGGCCGTAAACGTCTTGAGATTACCGGTTGCCGTGTATGCGTTAGCAGGATAGCAAGCAACATTATTCTCGTAATCAACCATGCCTACACCAAGGTAACACCCGACGTGCCTATCGCTAATATTATTAAAATACCCCGATTGTTCGACGGCCTGGTAAGCGACCTGCAGCATTAAACGGTGCTGGGGATCGGACGAGGCCATTTCGCGCGGGCTTTTCCTGAAGAACTTGTGGTCAAAGGTATCGAAATCATCGATAAAATTGCCGTACCACTTGTGCTCGGGATCTGAGTCGCGCCAAGTCGTTTCAAAACGGAAGCGCTCCGCCGGCACCTTAATATGTTGCGATCTGCCGGCGCACAATACATCCCAAAAGCTCTCGAGGTCAGGTGCACCGGGCAGTAAACACGACATGCCCACCACGGCCACGGCACCGTCATCGTTGGAAGGGCCATGCTGCAATTCAAAAAAGCTACCCCTAAGCCGTTCCTCACCAATGGCCATGTCTAAGTCTGTGATTTTTTGAACCAGGCGGGTGCCGAGCTTGCGCGATAGCCAGGCCGGTACATATCGCTCCAGGCCGAAAGAGGCGGCACAGCTCGACAAGTTTAGCGCCGCGAATGCCCGTTGCCAGTTGGCCTGCTCCATCAGTATCGACCGTATCACCTTTTGGTGTAGCGGGCCGGTCCGAACACAGTCGCCCGAGTCGGCGCGCGTCGGAATCACGAGCTCCGTGGCGTCGGGAAATTGCAGCAGCGCCTGCGGGTCGTCGCACAGCCGGATCAAGGCCTCGACGCTGGCCGCATGTCGCGCGCTGTGGAAACTCCCGCGTAGACTGAGGCTGGCGGTGGTCAGGCCGAGAGCCTTGAGGCGCCGCTGCAGGGCCGCGGCGTCTCCCTTGCGGCTTGTCACCGTCGCTCGCCGGTCGTCGGAGATTACGGAAATGTAGGCCTATATACTAAGGTCAATTTATATCATCTTTGACGCGCAGCATCTTTTCGTGGTGGCATCGGGGGAGTTATCGAAAAAGGGAAAGGGGGGGAAAGGGGGTGGTGGGCCATACATCGGGAAATTCTGGCAACACGGTACTGATTGCATGGTCCGAATCTGCTGAAGACCATGCCGCCGAGAAAGACGCCCATACCGGCTGCCCGTCGGCGTCACGATCCTGCGCGTCGACGACCGCCCCGATCATCATTGCCAGTCGTATGGCAACGGCACCGTACTTTCGCAACTGCGCGTCGTTGGCCGCGCTTGAGACAGCCGCGGCGCTCAAGAGTCCAGAGCACAACCCTAATGTCTCGCTGTTGCGATCATGGTTCATAATACTGGGATTCTTGAGGCTCAGGTACTGTAGCAGGTGAGTGATAACGGTCAACGGCGTTAGAAGGATGTTCGGCAGTGGAAAGGCAGCTGGGCCTTGGGGAAACGAGCCCGTGCGCAGCCACTCGTCGAGGTCACCAAGGAGCGCATCTCCGGGAAACGCGCGCAGCTCTGGTAGGCCGGTAGTTACGGTATCCCATCGGTGCTGCAGCTCGGCGAGTACGTCGGGCACCCACTCCAACGCTGGGGTCTTGAGCACTGCGGTCCGCAACCGAGTGGCTGTCTCCTGCGTGAAGTCGAGCGGCTGCGATCCAAATATCAGGACCGCACGTGGCTCTTTCTCGTGATGAGGTGTCGAAGAAGACATGTCTCCAAGCTAACGTAAACGACTGATGTGTACAACGCACTTGCATTCACAAGACCGTATCGTGTGTTTTGTGCAAACTGTCAACGGTGATATCTCGCACCGAATGATGAATGTCACTAACGCAAGCCAGCACTGCTTATTTGATGTCAAGGAGGTAGGTATGTTTAAATGGACGTATCAATTGAGACTTGGTAGTATTATTGATCTACTTTCCTGTCTAATTACATCGCAGATAGCTCACCGCATCAGCCATTTACGCCATATACTTGGGTATAGTTAGGTAACTGCCTCCTACCCCTAGGTATTCATCGCCAAAACAACCGCAATGGGTTTTTTCCCCCGCCGGTCGGCCTGGGCACTTACTATTCTAAGATGACTGAGACTAACGTTGGAGAAGCTCAAAATGGACTATAGTATGTGTCGGAGTATTCGTTAACTGCCTAGGTAAGTAGTAGTCCTGGTCAGATGTTATGAGCTTGGCAGTGGGCTAAAGCTTGTACGTAAAACTTTCCTCCCCATTCAAGTTGTAGTCTGAAAGGTTATGGAGTATCCATCGGAGTTTTAATTGGGCATACGAGCAGAGCCTTCTTAGAAGTTCAAGTACAAATACATACCTAATCATTCTCTTGTCATCGACCGCGGTATCAAGCATTATCATACACTGCAACACACTCTGTGTTTATCATCGCAGTGCTCTAGGCCGGGGAATCCTGCGGCTCTCGGTCTGGCGGTGCGAAATATTACATAATAGATACTCCGACAATGATATAGTAGAGACTCCGAATATCCTTGGGAAGTAGTCGCCATGTAGTTTGACCAAAGACTCAGCCTTTGCCTCCATGTGGCGTACTTTGCATGTGTGTTATGTCAGTTAGGAGGTAAACATCGTCATCACTTCAGCTCGGCTGATTATGTTTGGTCAAGGCATTCCACGGTCGAAAGGATCTCTCTTGATTTCAGCTCCTACTACACTGCCTACATCAAGCAGCTCGACAAGTACCCCTGGATGACCTACACTAGCGGCGTGGCTGACTCTGTCTCAGAAGGCCTAGCCATATCAATGAGCAGCTTCGTTGATAAATACAACCTCAGCGACGTTGCTTATAATATCTTTAGCGTGTACGGCGACCCATTGACGGAGTCGCTTCGTTTGGCGTGCTCATGAACGCAGGGCTGTCCGAGTTTACCGGAGCCACTGACGTAAGTCGGGTCGTTGGCGGTAATGGGGCGGGCCGAGCGAGAGCGCTTGGGAGAGGTGCTTCATGTGGATAGGGGTTTAGAAAAATCAATTTACACTCATAACTTCTGGTAAATTCAAACTAGAACTTGCGACAGAAACAGGACAGCGTGCGTAGCGTAGTATCGACTTCCATATACGGGGTAGCACGAGGGTCCTTCGGAACGACGAGGCGGGAATCAAAAGTCGTAGACCATTTGCTCGCTCGGGCTACGATGTCAAGATACGCAATGTGATTAGCAATCAGGTTAAGAATTCGGGGGAACATGGCGAGATATCCTAAAAGGGGTTTGGCAAGTTCCCTCGGATATTGTTACCAATGTTAACGCCGGCCATTATCTCCGGCCAGAGCTAAACACCGTTATCCCTAGACGAAGGTGCAGCAGCGATTGAGGTGCTAGCCCAATAACAACATCAAGTGACTTGAAAACGATGGGCGAATGCGGTGGGGATTATTGCGGCGTAGTTAGCAGAATTTAACTTGAGATGCAGATGTAGCTGCGGAAAGAAGACATGTGCCCCGGAGTGCGGGCATATTCGTCCGTTTCTCGATGTCGCGAACACGGAGATATGGCGACTGCCCTGTTCTATAAAGTATAGTCCTTCCCTCCTCGATGCTTGCCGAAACGTCGCGTGGAGTGAAAAAGTATACACTCTCATAAATGACATTGTCGACACGCTTGAAATCCTAATAGCGCCTTTCGCCTCACCTATTCAAGCCTCTAAGTCACACACTCTGCCTCACCATGCCTCCCATCGCCGGCCACAACCTCCTCGTCATAGGCGGCTCCTCAGGCATCGGCGCCGCGGTCGCCCAGCTCGCAGCAGCCGAAGGGCTCAACGTATTCATCGCCTCATCCAACCCATCGCGCGTCGAAGCCGCGACCCACAAGATCCAAGCAGCCGTGCCCGACGCGCGCATCCAGGGCTTCGTCTGCGACGTGAACCACGACGACGCGGAGTCGAGCCTGGAGCAGCTGCTAGCAGACGTGTTGCGAGCGTGCGGCGGGCAGCCGCTAGACCACATCGTGTACACGGCGGCGGTAGCGGACGCACGGCCGGTGTCCGAAGTAACGGCGCGGTACCTGCGCGAGAGCGTGCAGTTCAGCTACGTGGTGCCGTTTCTGCTCGCCAAGCTGGCGCCGCGCTACATCCGACAGCAATACGCGTCGTCGCTGACGTTCACGGGCGGGCGGCTGGGCGAGCGGCCCGCGCGCGGCATGGC
>JAOXNQ010000003.1:1759445-1823699 GCA_028571165.1 Hypoxylon perforatum
CAGGCAGATCTCGCGGTTGGCTTCGAAGCGGCCGCTGGGGGTGGTGAAGCGAACGGAGGGCGGGAGCAGCGGGTACGTCGGTGGCAGCACGATGCGCCCGTGGTACAGCCCCTCGTCGTAGCAGGAGCGGGGTGGGCCGCGCAAGGTAAAGTGCCACTCGAAGAGATCGGTTTCTAGGGGTGAGGCGGCGTAGTCGGGCGATGGGGAGTTGGCGAGCTCGGCGGCTTCTTTTACTGTTTGGAGGTAGGTGCTGGTTAGCTATGAATCAAAAGGGATGGATCGGCAGAGAAGGGAGGAGCCGTACGTATGCGCCGGATGGTGGGCGACTTGGAATTGAACTTTGGAGTGGCCATGGCGGCGGTGGTGGTGGTGGCTAACGACGGTGTTTCACGATATGTCTCTCTTCTAGCCCTTGTATAGCTAGGGATCACCGTAGGGCATTGCGTAATAGAAGAAATTCCAATGCAGCCGTTCTTAATTACAGGCTTCGTAGTATAGGGAATTTGAAAAGGAGCTAAATATGTAAAGAGAGGTAAGCTTAGGATTGGATTACGATTACGGGATTTCTTTAAACTCGCAAGGAGGCGAAGGCCAGGTTGTCTTGATGCATTTCGGGATTCTTGGATTGCGTTATGATCTAAAGCGTCATTACCAATACAGGTAGGTACGTAAGCACTCGATTTATCGATACCGACTGACCGATAAGACACGTGGAATTGTGCCGGTTCCGGACAAGTAGGTAATACCGGTTATTGTTATATCCGCTTTTGAAATAACTCCTTAGGTAGATAAACTGCTTATCCAAAAGAGCCTTTAGGCTTACGTAAAGCACTTTCGATGTCTGATGGATTACGTAGGTAACCCTTTGATTAGGTAAACCTTCTAAAGGACCTTTATCGCAAGAGCTCTAAATAGCTGCTAAGAAAAGCCAGGAGAGAATTAACGCTCATGCCATACATATGCCGTACTTTTAATCTGTGACAACTACCTATCTCGTAAATGCCTCCAAGCTCGCCCCCTTTTTTCCCAGCGTCATATCCAGGTACGAGTTTGGCCGACATCGTTGGGTAACGATCGTCAGCGACCGGGAAGGCAAGGGTAGCGGTTGAGTGACAGAGACACCACCCTGCCGAAAGTGCTTCTTTATGTCTAAACACATTAGTTAGCATTGGCTCCTGGTTGTAGGTGGCGATCGGAAAAGATCTAGTTAAGGAGAAAAGGAACCTACTGGGTCGATGAGAGCACTTGCTACCATCGCTGTTGTAGTGGCAGCCGGTGCAGGCCTCATTGAGACGACCGGGAACAACAATACAGCAGTCAAAGGTGTCGTTTTATTTATTTTTTTACAGTTCTCACAAGTCATGTTCGGCGGGAGAACGATGCCAACCATGGACCCATAGATAGCTAAAGGATGTTAGAGTAAACTATCGGGACTGAAAGGGGTCGAAAACTCACCCTCATAGTTGCTTACTAGCATAGGGCCCAGGTTCAGGTCCAGGTCCTTAAGGTGCTGCTCTCGAATCCAGATACAGTGTGACTATTTAATGTAGAGGAAAGCCGACATATAACATTACCTAGCTATCGAATACATCACATAACATACATATAGTATGATTGACACACATGATTCTTTCCATATCTTAGAAATATGAGGAAGTATTGCCTCTATATACATACCTAAGTACCTACCTAGGTAGGTTTTACATATGTGTATAGAAGCTACTGGTCTGTTTAGTACAGCTTTGAGCCAATCAATCTGAGTACGGATGTAAATAATACAGCACCTACTCAGGACTGTTTATAAAATAATTACCTGTATTCGGCTGCAAATGGCCTGCACGCAATTCTCCTATTAGGTACATAGGTACTGTAGACTTAAGGCTACCTAATGGAGACTATCAAAGGGGGCAAGGGGTTGCCCTCTGTCGAGCAGCAACCAGCGGTAAGTTACAAACAACACTATTGTTTATCGATTTAGTAAGAAGGTAGGATAAGCGAGTTAGCGACGTACTTTCCATACCTAACCTTCAATATCGATACTGGTAATTGCCAGATTTGGCAGGGTTGAGGGGGAGCTTCTGCCTTAATCATATTTGGCAGCCGACTGCCCAAACCGCCTGCCTCTTCTTTTAGCCCTACCCCCACGTAACAAATCTTCTTTCCATTTCGTTTCTTTTTCCTAGCCAGGAGGAAGACACTCAATACTTGACCCTCACATTTTCACCTGTCTATCCTTCTAGCCAGCACTACTCAATACGAAGCAACTGCAGCCATGGGGTCTGTAACGGGATCCACAGTCTCGCTTTCCAATCTACAATGCCGAAAGTGCCTCAAGACATTCGAAGACAAGCACGGATTGGCGGTTCACCAACTCAAGGCTGGACACCTGGCTTGCGACCTTTGCGGCGACACCTTCCACAGTATCGAGAGCGTGTCGGCCCATCGCACCGAGGTAAGTATATGTTACATACCAAACATGAAGCTTGAAATAACTTACCTTCGAACCTGCAAAGATTCACAAACGTCCTGTTTCTATCATGTGCCCCGGTTGTACCAAGGCGTTCGTCACGGGTGGCGGTTGGATGCAGCATGTCGAGAAAGGGGAGTGCCCTTCCCTATTTGCAAAGGACATAGCTGGAAACACTGCCCAGTTCATGCAGCAACTCAACAAGGAATGGGGCCAGCGGGCCAAAGTTGAAGATGCGTCCAAGGTCTTCTCCGGCGATTCCTATATCACGGATACTTGGGACGGATGGAAAGAGGAGGTCGACACTCCGCGCTTCGACAATCCCGACGACTTTCCGGAAATCGCGACCCAGGGCTCTCAGCTATCGTCGCACTCCGGTAATGTTTGGAGCCAGAAAAAGAACCTATTCCCGGACAGCCAAGGTCGCAAAGTTGTTGTCGCCCCGTCCACCCAGACCGAGAACCTGGCTGGACCGGCGTCTTCGGGTCAATCTTCGGGTGGACGAGTCCTTAACCCCGACATGCCGGGATTCAATGTGGGAATCTTCTACAACCCAATCCTAGAGATCTTCACATGCCCTCACAAGTGCAAGTGAGTATTAACTGCTTCGATCCTTTCGCGATGATCCCAAGTCTGACACACCTGTAGTACAAAGTGCAAGACCGCCCAAGCAATGATCAGCCACCTCAAATCCCCGAAGCATAGCGCCGTCGAATTCAACTGCCCGGGATGCAGAGGAAAATTCACGACCACCGGCTCCTGGATCCAACATGCAGAGACCGTCGCCCTGAGCAAGTGCAGGATTCGCTACGCCAGCAATTTCAGCCGTATCATGCGAGAGGTGAGCAACGGTGCCTTGGATGTCCAATCTATCGACCAGATGTTCCAGGAGGAGACAAAGGTGAAGCTTAGCGATAATTGGGGTACGCCCATTCAGGCCTCCTCCGCTCAACCTGTACCGGGTTCGAACCAGTGGACTGAGTCCAAACAAGCTGAGGCGTCTGGCTCTAAGTCGAACTCGAGCGGAACTCAGCCTAGCGCATCCTGGAGTGGCCTTGCAGGCAAGTAATCGAGCATTCTCCCTTGGCTGTCCTTTGTCTGAGGTATACGGGCTGTGCGTTGCTTTCGCGGGAATCAGTGCTCCTCGTCCAGATTTGACACAACTAATTAAGTAGAGGTGATAGATCTGGCTGGAGCGATTCTAAAGATACCCATCAAGCTTGCGACGGATTTCTTTGATTTGTGTGGTTATTATTCGGAGAGTGGGTTGCTTCACCCCTTATCATGATGCTGAGACAAGGACAATGGCTTGCGGTGCTTGTCCTGGACGATAGGAATAGCTCTGCGATGATTTAGCAATAAACTTGACATGTTGCCCTAATTCCAAGACTTCAAACTATCTAGTTACAATGTCATGTTAACCTCAACACCTAATATTTCCAATCAAGTACCACAACATCGAAAGGAGGTAACTTGCCAAGAATACCAATACGACATATCCGCCTCTGACGTAGATTCTTTAGCCAATGAAGTGGTAAATGATATACCCCATACTTCGTCGTGGGTATTTTACCCATGCATGGGTTGTTATTAAGTTGCCTGCTGATCACTCTAACATGGCATTCAGCCGCCCCGGATCTGAACACAGAGCTAATTGCCAAAGTAGGCATCCCTCTTCTGTCAGCGTACTTGTGTGCCTTGGGACAATATGTAGAGGTTGGGATGATAATGGTTCTCTAGAAACGTATAACATTACTAAATAATAATCAACTTGCTGTCACTTACAGTTCAAACACATTACCCCGTTCCGTAATATTGTATAATATTGTCCGATATCCTATTCGAAGACGAGACGCGCTGGCTAGGTACTCCGCGTTCCCCAAATCCTTACCGTGTAATAGTGTAGTGTTGAACCCTGCATGTTGTATATATTACCCCCTAGCTCTCGGCCGGGCAATAGGGTAACAGCTCGTCTATAACGAGGGGAGGGCCGGCAGATGTGCGGCGATCAATGGACCGCAGCCCTACATCCAGATCGGCATTGGCGGCGATGGGGAGGGGTACGTATGGCGTAGTTAAAATGGCGCGCGCCTGTTACAAAGCTACCTCGTCCCCAGCTCCATCTTAGCTAATTTCTCTTTGCTGCTTCTTGTCGACGAGCACTACGGCGATCATGATTCTACCTATCGTAGGGGTCCTCGGGCTCCTGGCCAGCCAAGTGGCGGCGCAAGGCATCGGCAATGCGGAGACACACCCAAAGCTCTCGACGGAGAAGTGCACTATACAGGACGGCTGCGTCAAGCAGGAGACTTCGATCGTGCTGGACGCGTCGTTCCACGCGCTGCGCGAGACCAACGGGACGGCGCTCTGCGGCGGATACGGCGGCGCGCTGGATAAAGAACTGTGCCCGGACCACGAGACGTGCGCACGTAATTGCGTGTTCGACGGCGCCGACTACGAGGCGAGCGGCGTGGTGACCAACGGTAGCAGTATTACCCTGCACATGTATACGCACGGCGCCGACGGCAACTTGACGACGGCGAGCCCGCGCGTGTACCTGCTGGACGCCGAGGAGGACGACTACGAGGTGCTGTTCCTCAAGCACGGCGAGATCAGCTTCGACGTCGATGTTTCTAAGCTCGTGTGTGGCATGAACGGCGCCCTGTACCTCGCCGAGATGAACAAGACGGGAGCCCGCAGCGCTCTCAACCCCGCCGGCGCGCAGTACGGCACTGGCTATTGCGACTCGCAGTGCCCGGCGTTGCCGTTTATAGATGGCGTGGTATGTTAAAGCCCCTATACAGTTACCTACCTTTTGAAAATTGGAAGCTGACTAAGCCATAATTTCGAACTAGGCCAACATCGACGCGAAGGGAGCTTGCTGCAACGAGATGGACCTCTGGGAAGCCAACTCCGTGGCCTCGACCTTCACGGCGCACGCCTGCAGCCACTCGGGCGTGTACCAGTGCACGGGGGGCGAGTGCGGCAGCCTGGGCGTTTGCGAGAAGGCCGGGTGCTCCTACAACACGTGGAAATTAGGTAATCAGACATACTATGGGCCAAACACAGCGCCGGCGGCGGACGGCAGCGCGAACGGGACCAAGTTCACAATCGACACGACGCGGCCCTTCACGGTGACGACGCAGTTCATGATCTCGTACAACCCGTCGCCGATCAGCAACGGCACGCTCAACGAGGTGCGCCGCCTCTACGTGCAGGACGGCGTCGTGTTTGAGAACGCATACGTAGTAGATCCGTACATGCCGCCGGGCGATTCCTTACGGATGAGCCACTGCCAGGCTTTCGCCGACACTTTTGAAGACCTAGGCGGGTTGGCTACTGCTGGCAAGGCGCTGGATAGAGGCATGGTGTTGGCGTTCAGCCTCTGGAACGACGACAAGCAGTTTATGAACTGGCTCGACGCGGGAAAGGCTGGACCCTGCACGCTAGAGGAAGGCAACCCTAAGGTGATTCGAGAGAAAAGCCCCGATACTAGCGTGACGTTTATGAATATCCGGTGGGGTGAGATTGGAAGTACTTATAACAACGGGACGGCATCTTCGAAAGCGGGCTAGCTATAGTCTACTAGCTTTAAGTGTAAAGGTGGAGGACATACATAAGTGATTCTAAGATAGTAGGTACAAATGCTGAGTCAGGATGTTGGTGCTCTGTATGAGTAAGGACTTTCGAGTTTTACATTTTCATCACCAACACAATAAGGCAGATACTGAGCGGATATGAGCATATACTATGCCGTTAGTTGCATGTAAATTGCATATCCAGTGGAATTACGTACGATAGCTTAGTAATTTAAGACTAAAAGAGGAAATTCATCTGCAAGGCCGATAGTTCCGAAGCACGGCCACAGCCAAGCCCCCGCGCTATTGGAAAACCAACAAAGAAGATCCTTGTCACGTCAGACCAGGCCCAGACCTGATCGGATTCCGACCATCAGGGGAAGAGAAGAGAGGGCCTTGGATTAGCAAGTGTTCGATTTCGATACTTGTTTCATGATGTGAGGTTTGCTTTTTTTTTTCCTTAACAAAAAGATAAACTCGTCGTTACCTTCATTTTCTGTATTGCGTATGTCTGCATTTGCCGGCGCTGCTACTGCGAAACCTAATGGATAGGATTTCTTCTCCCTCGCTACAGTCGTCACCAAATATGGCTCGGCGATGGGCTCGACGCCTAGAGCGCTATTGCTGTACTTGGATCACCTACTTCCCCCTAGCTTTCGTCTACGGCCTCACCACATGGGCCGTATGGGTTGTCGTTAATATAGGCGCCAGCACGACATCCAAACCTAGTTGGACAGGTTGGTATTTTCCATTTTGTCTCAACTTCGGACATCAGCTTGTCTCAACTACCAATCTTGTGCCGAAGCCAAAATTAGATCAGCCCAAAAAAAGATTTGGAGCATAAGTCAAAACTAACAGATACATCCACAGGAACCAAATCTTCCATCGGCGGTGTCCTTCTTTACCTCCTACTCAACTGGTCCTATACGACCGCCGTTTTCATAGATCCCGGCAGCACGACTAGCTCTACCGGCTATTCGAGTCTACCGACCGTCAACCCACCGCACGCTACCTCCTTCACTGTTAAGTCCAATGGAGAAACACGATTCTGCAAGAAATGCCAGGCCCGAAAACCCGACCGCGCCCACCACTGCTCGACATGCCGCCGCTGCGTGCTCAAGATGGACCACCACTGTCCCTGGCTCGCTACCTGCATCGGCTTGCGCAACTACAAGCCCTTCCTGTTGTTCCTGATATATACTACGCTATTCTGCTTCTACAGCTTCGCCGTTTCGGGGTCATGGGTTTACGAGGAGCTGATGACCCAGACCGTGTACACCGATACGGTGATGCCCGTTAATTTTATCATGTTAGCCGTTATTTCCGGAATAATTGGACTGGTCGTCGGCGCATTCACCGGCTGGCACGTGCTGCTTGCCAGCCGAAACCAGACAACTATCGAGTGTCTCGAGAAAACACGCTACGCGCAGGTGTACGCAAGCAAGATACGGAGGGAAATGGACCGCCAAATACAGCAGCAGTCCGCCGCACAGCGTCACGGAGAAGCTATTCCGCTACCGAGCTACGGCCAGCAGTTATTTAATATTCACGCGAACGCACTACCCGGGATCACGAGGACAGAGGAAGGTGAGGTGAGGTCGACCCGCGACTACGACGATGTGTCTTCGCCGCTGTCGTACGAGGAACTTGAACAGTACCGCGCTAGGAAACGGTACGAGGACTACCTCGACGAGCAGGATTCGGAGAAGCTACCGAACGCGTTCGACCTCGGCGCGAAGGAGAACTTGAAGCACCTGTTCGGCCCCAAACCCTTCCTCTGGTTCTTCCCCATCATCAACACGACCGGCGACGGCTGGAACTGGGAAGCGAGTCCGAAGTGGCAGGCGGCACGAGACAGGATCGCACGGGAGCGCGAGGAGCAGAGGCAGAGGGAACGCGCGGCCGGCTGGGGCGAGCCCGATCCCACGCCGGTTTCCATCACCACGGAACGGCCGAACGGGGCTGGTAGACATTACCTGGCGTCTCCGACGCTGCCCCAAAGTGGCCGGCGCACGCCCTCGAAGGCAGACCGCGTACTGGGACGAGATCCAAACCTGTACGCCGACGAGCCGGCGACCTCGGTGTCGATGCGAACACTGAATCGGCACGGCCACGACATCGAGAACGAATTCGACGACGAGAGCAGCAGCAGCGACGAGGAAGACGCCGAGAGCAAGGCGATGAACCTCGTCACCAACGGCGCGTGGGCCAAGAGCGGTGCTAGCGGCCTGCTGCGGAAGTCTTCGTCCAGGACCAGCAACAAGTCTAGTCCGCTGCGGAACCCGATGACGCACGAAGATGACGACGGGGTCGATTAGTTGGAGGCCTCGTCTATTATTCGGAAGTTGAGGGCGAGCTGGTGAACATAGGGTGGTGCGTGTACGGGTGTGCGCGTGTGACGTGTCTGTGTGTGTGTTTTCAATGGATATATCAAACTATGCATGGCCTTGGCGTTGGTTGAGATACGTAAACCGATTACGACATCTGGTTTTCTTGAGGCGGTCTTTGGTAAATTCGGTTCCGGGGTCTCGATTGACGGACTGGCCGGTCGAGGGGGGATAGGAGAAGGTTTTTTGGTTATGGCAGAAGGGCCAAGTGGTTGTATAATGGAAGCAGGTACAGGTACTACCTCCTGGAATAGAGGAGTAGGGAACACGGGACAAGGAACTGGATTATTCTTCGTGATTATAATTATCATATACTAAATTCTACTAAGTGATTTAACCCTTGAACATATCGAGATCGTGTAACTCGTGGAAAACTAGATTGATGTTGACTGTTTTCATATTCGTTTGGTTTCGATACCATCACTAGCAAGTAACGACCAAATTAGGCCTTTGGTGTTTCTAGCTATTAGGATATGAATACCACAGATGTCCCATTACCTCTTAAATTACTATCAGTCATTCTGAAAACTTATTCCTAGTTGCACCGGTTTCTTGATTTCATTATGCTTTGCTCGATGATAAGCGCTAATTAAGAGGTAAAAGCTATAGATACCTCATTATGTTACACCGTATTCGTGACAGGATTTCTTGTATTGCCATACAAGAGGAATCTTTGTTAAGCATAGAGTTCATCGCCCTTCTAACCTTAGACAAGTTAATGCTTCATTCACACGTAATTTTCAAGCACGTCTCGCTGCCTTAATAATAGGGGCACATTATTAGTCTTGAGGTGATTATTTAGTGATTAGACAGTGATTTTGATTATCAGGCTGTGGTGAGGTATGTCCGATAAGTGTTCCTATTCTATGAATCCGATAACAATCAGAACCCAGACTTATGACCTAATAAGTATAGTATCAAATGAGAGCTTTCACTCAATATAGGGGTACAAGAATATTTGCACGGTTCTAGCCATACAGAAATACGAACTGCCAGCTTTTTTTTATATTTCTTACAATTCTCACTATCTTGTTACCCCTATTCACGCACAGTAGTCAATTGTTACCCAGCTGCCTGTTTGTGTTAATATGACGACTGGTGTGAGACGTTCCCTGATGATACAAGGGGCAGGTCTTAATGCTTTTGGGATTTATAATAGTTTACGGGTGTTCGATAATTTCAATCACTCACTGACAGGGGCCTAGAGTCCGAGCTGGGGCCCTAGATGTAGCAACGAACTAGGTAGTGATAAAGAAAAGAAAAACGATTGCTCACCGCTGGATTCGAACCAACCGGCTTTCGTACTTTAGTACTGAATGCCCCCCAGGCCAACCATTCCACCAAATGAGCCTCATGTCAAGTATTGCTCGTCCTGCGTACTCCGCGTCGTTCCGAAAACCGCTAAGTACGATACGCATCGCAGCAATGTCAATGAAGACTCGGATGCTGGATGTTGATAAGCATCACCAGAATGAGTACCTAAGCATAACCATGTATAGATACCCATCCAAGTAGACAATTATACCAAGTCTCAGCCAGCACTAAAATCATTCTGGTAAATTTAGATACCTAGTGTTTAGTCTAGATGCTATCAACCAACTACATGTTTTTAGCGATCGCCAGCAATAGCTGTTAGTTTCTACCGTCATGGCATTATAAAGTCCTCAGATGAACTACTGCTAAGTAACCTGCTCTATCGCTTTATTCGTATCTTGCTTGGCTTTCCACAACCTGAACGATTCAGAAGATATTTAAATTGATAAAGGGACTATGAGAATTTCCAGAACTTTGGCCGAATGTACCATTCTCCAATATGCTATAGGCACTATGATTATATAAATCTACACGTTATATATATCTTAAGAGGAAGTAACTCAACAACAGCCAGGATCTGCGCTATACAACGCGGGCTCAGGCTATAGGTTGTCAGGAAGTAGCTAAATCTTCTTGACGATATTGTGAGGTCTTAGCCCTTCAGCCTTATCCCTCCCCTTATCGCCCGCGCAGGACAGTAGCTCGGGTAGATAGCTGCTATCTCGGATAGATGGCTGCTGGCCAGGCAAAGCAGGGGTGAGGCGACCTCCAGGAGTTATGGCTCTCTAAGGTTTCCAAGGCGAGTCTCTTTGTCTTCACCTCTTATATATAGATGCTAGTTAGGTCCATACCTCCTCGCACAACAACGTTGTTATTTCCTTATCGCTTGGTTTGTCTTATGATAGGCATCTAATAAACACTGTAGCTGCCTAGATGTATTACTTTTCTTGAAGTCTTTCTTGGAGTCAACAAGCCAGTCTTCATGTTACGGCTCTGAATTTTTGCTGTCACATTTTGGGAGGTGACGCTTGATATCCGGCTTTCTAGTCCATTGAATAAAGGTAACGAAGGTAGTTAGTTGTATGTGGTCTTAATATCGAACTTCTGGTCTCATCGGAGGTTGGTATTCATCCTGAAATGTCTTTACTTTTTTCTTTCGATATACAAGTGAAACCAAATTATCATAGTGGGCTTAATATATATCTATCTATCTATAACTCGATGTAATCGTTAATAGTTTTTTATTTTCTGGCCATGTTGCACGAGGGGCTCAATCCCTCTTATGACCACCCTCATCTTCATACGCACGTATAATTATATTTTATAATACACTTAGAAAATTTCCCATTGGCTTATTCTGATTTAGAATATTGATAATTTCGGGATGTCTGAACAGAGCTATGACATTTGTTATTAGAGTGACCTAACCTAATGGTTGGGCTATTTATACCACGACACCAACTATCTTTGCTTGATATCACAAATCAATGCAAGCGTGACAAGCATTTCTACATTAATTCAGGATTAGGATTTATATATAAGGAGTTATAGAAAAAAAAAGATTTTAAAACATACAACACTAGGGATTCACTAGTCGTCACCGACCTAGTTACTGGCCTGGCGGCATCTAGGTTATCTATGGGAAAGCAGACGGGATCCCGAGTATTCCAGATCCTATGGTCGTATGTAAAAGATATAAATTTTATTATAATATATGTACCTAGGTAGTTAACATGGAGGACGTGGTGACCTTACAAGTCCCCTAGAAGCCCCCTTTTGCGATCCCTTTTGCGACCCCTTTTTCAAAGACGCCGAACTCTCTATATACCACCTTACTAGATAATTATGAGTTTCTTGTAATACAGATAAACTCTTAGGTATTCAAAGCTTATCATATCGACTGCTCGATTGCCGTTTATTTTAATGATTATTACTAATGATGAATTTCATATTCTTAGTCTTAGTCTTAATATAACTCTTTTAACTAGAACTTCCTTTGCCAATCTATACTAACATTTGAATTAGTTATAGTATGAGTTACCGAACCAGAATACAGTAATATACGGAAAACGATACGGTCCTATGGAGGGATGATCTATTCGACACTCAAACGAACTCCACGCTATGGCTCAGACAATAGCACTCTATCGAAAACCCGTTGAATAATGCTAGTTGCGTAGATCACTCATGATCCCAACAGATCCAAGGTGCGAAAGCAAAAACAAGGGGGGCTAAACGTATCCGGTCATTACCGTGGTGTCATGATAGCACCTCCTCGGTCACTCGTATAGCAAACTACGTACTTCCGAGGCTATACCTCAGGCTGCCGGCGTCGCCGTCAAAGACTCTCGCATCAAACTACCATGTATATAGCTCACTCTCAACGCTTGCTTGTCCGCGGCGCTGGGATGGGCGAACAAGGATGGCACAGAGCATCAAGCCCTGCACGCTAACGGCTAAGGATTCGAAATCTTCAAGAACGCCGTCTTGGCGAGCGGATCGAGATACGCAGGACGGGGGCCGCAGCAGCCGCGGAGATGCGGCAAACAACCGCGTCTCAGCTACAGGTCCCCCCTTTCCACACCCCCGTACCCCATACCCATCACCCCCTTGCATGGCGAGCTGATTAGTATTCGGCAGCAGATAAGAACGAAAGAAAGAGAAACTGGGGTGGAGGGGGCCAAGGCCAAGACAAGGAAGAAAAAAAGAAAAAAGCACAGTCCACAGCCTGCCCCAGCCCGCGGAGGATATACCCGCCGCACCCATGCTCTCGGTGGGTGGCCTGACAAACCGACCAGGCCGCTGAAACAGACGGAGCCATTCCTTCGATGGCCCTACAATAATATTTGCCTTACCCATCGTACAACTGACGTTATCGTCCGCCTGTTCCTTCTCGATTCAGAGTCTCTAATGATTTTTCCTTTTATTTCTTTTTTCCCACCGAGGCGTTGCCCCGGTGGAACCGAGAAAGCAAAAGGAAAAAGAGGGGACGAAACATGCCATGTCGTCTCGTCTCGTCACTTTGCATGCGGTCGCGAAACGGGAAACACGGACGTACGGGAGGGGAGCACCGCGCGCCGTCCCGCGCGATCAGCTCAGGCATCACGCGATTTAGCGTGTACTTCAATAAAAAAAATTCGGATCACGCGAGCGAGCAAGCTAGCTATAGCTAGCTACCAAAAGAATATAACGAAATTAAATTAGGTAAGTCTAACTTTTCTGAAACTACCTAGGCACCTACTTAGCTATACCTGAGAATAAGGGAGAGAGAAAAGAAAAAGGGGTAAAGTAAGTAAGTACAAAATTTTGATATCATAGGACTCGGGCACAACTTCACACGCAAACGCAGAGGTCGGCTTCTTTTTCCCCTCTCCTCCTCGGAGTATCGGAACGTAGCGATATCGGCCGAGGCCGCGCTCTCTTTCGTCCGTCCAGTAGGGTAAAATAGCAGCCCGAGCGTCAGATATATAGAACATGGGGTTGCACGACGTTGGACAAGAGATGCCTGGGGCCAAATGGGAACAAAAGGCGGAGAGAGACAGAGAGGACAGCGAAAAAAAGATAGATGAATTGGCTCGCGTGCACCGCCCGGGTTCCCTCTCGATCGCGCAGGGAGCCATGAGCTAGCTAGCTATCAGACCGCTGCTGCTGCTGCGGTACGACGCGAGCTGTTCCTCTCACTAACTATGTAATGTACGACTTGATAGATCGTCGGCCACCAGGGCGTACAGGTACAGGAGGGAAGCACGCACGCACGAGTCAGGGCTTCGAGAAGAGAGGATTGGCTTGCGAGATCGGCTGTGGTTTGGATATATCACTTCGTCGGTCTCGCAGGTGTGCGGGCGCGAACCACCAGCGCCCGTTTGCCTTGATAGGATGATGTGGTGGCATGACTGGGCCGATCCGATCGCCCGTCGTGTGTTTGTGGTCGTGGACTTGCGTGGTAGAGGATGATTCGGTCGTCGACCTGGCCGTGCGATCCGCAATAGGAGGTAGGTATCGTGGATGAATATGCCGGTATGTAGGTGATCCCGCGAGACACGCATCTACCTTGGTTTCTATCTTGGCTTTTCTTTGCAAGGCTCGACCTTGTTGGGGACGGTCAGGACGTAGCCAACCAGGAGCTGCGCTCGGCAAGGCAACCAGATGAGGCGTCCAGGTACCACAGCATTGGGCTGGGATTGCGGAATATGGGATTTGCGTTGCCGGGAGCGTACAGATAGGTACACCAAGCAAGATGCATGGTTTTCAGCAGTGGGGGGAATGCCTAAGAAGAGGTGAGGAGGCCACCACCACATCTGGCTGGCTGGCCCAGTCCAACTTTTTACCTACTTGGCAACCGGGAGGGACACGAGAGGAGGGACTGTGATACGTTCCACCACCCCACAGAATCTGACACTCTGTAAGACACCACGGTTCTGCATGGGATAGATGATATCAGTGGCACGTAGGTGGAAAGCTGTGTAGCCCAAAGCAAGGTAAGCAGCTGAGCCTGCAGTGTAGACGGCCGCCAGCTGCTGGACTCGTACCAACTACATGGTCATGATGCGATGCCAGCTGCTTTCGACACCCCAAACGTCTAGCCTACTAGTCCGCCGACTTAGCACCGTGATGGATAACGGCAGACGAGCCGGATCCAGTCACGTATAGTAGTTTTCTAATTTCAGTTTGTCCCCCTTATTTCCTTCCCCCTTTCTTCCCTGTCTGCCCGAGAGTAAGCGCATACCATAGCAGCAAGGAAAAGGGGGAAATGATCAGGAAATGCCACGTCAAGTAGCGCGATACGGGTTTATTAAAGAAAACCACACAGAAGACGAATGTAAGCCAAGGGGGACGGTATCCTGACGACACGTGCGGGCAGCTACAGCAGTGTTGGACCGACTCCTTACATATACCTATGCATATACCGTAGCCTTGTGACACAGCAACGAACGGGGCGCCGGGTTGCGGCTCACTAATAATACGTCAGCCGAAAAAAAAATAAGAGCTGCGTGTGATATTTCCGGACGTGCGTTGTTGTGCCTTCGCTGCCAAGGACGCGAGCCCTGGGCTCTTCCTTCAACGCCCAGCAAGCGAGCTGCAGAAGGCCGGTTCTAGACAGAGAGCGGCGCCGAAGAGAAAATGAAAGAAAAAAAAGATCACCCTATTTTGTTTCGCCGATCCTGGTTCGAAGCGGAGACGTCAGGTCCAAGCGCGCAGTCGAACCGGCCTGTGTGGTTTGCAGGGCTGGCTGGCATGAAATGAAACCCGGGAATAGTCCCCCGAGCTCAAAACCGCGTTCTGGCCGGTTCGCAGCTCGGAGGGGAGAGACCTGTTAGCCGGTTCAGGGGGGCTTGCGATTATTTTTTCTTCTTCTTTTCTTTCCCAGCTCGTATGGGGTCTCCAAGAAGGCCGCCTCGGACCGAATCTGGCCTAGAGCAGCGGAAAGGTGCAGCGGGCGCCGAGTGCATGATGCTTGCAGCATCACGGTGCTATTTCTGGGGGTTGGACCAAGGCGCAGGGTACGAGCCAAGGGGGGAAAGGATGGTTGTGGTGGTGGTGGTGCCAGTGCCAGGGTGTGTCGTTATTTGGACCCCCCGCGGCCACATCGTGATGATGCTCAGATGACCCAAGATTCCCAGCTGTGCTCACTGCTACCGTAGCGGCGTAGGATGTACGATAGAAGATCTCGCTGGGCAACTCGATGCTAATCATTCCCAAGGCGGTCAGGCGCCCAGCGGGAGAGCTAACCAGGTCTAGGCTCACGAAAAAACGCAACTATAGCATGACTGCAGATGCGAAGGAATGGGCTATAGTGACGGTGGTTATACAGCTGATGAAACACTACGATAGAGCGCTGGGTTGCTGGGTTGCTGGGGAATGGCGGTCGGATCGTTTACTGCTACTGAATCGAGCGTTGCGAACCTTGGGTTGCTGCAAGCTGGGAAAGAGATCTGCCTGAGAAGTGAGGGTCCCTGCTGCTATAGCGATGACCTGAACTTAAGAACAGGCATCAGAGGCTCTGCGGAGAAGCTAAGTTACCCAGCTGAATGGAGAGGCGAGGGACGGGACGCGCGGAAAGGGGAAGGGGAATGGGAACGGTTCGGTGCGTCATTGGAACCTTGGATCCTAGAAACCGAGTTTGCCGGGTTCGCTCTCTATCCCTATAATCTATACCATGTCTATTCATTCAATAAGCCTGCCTATATGGACCGATATAATGTTATCCTATATGGGAACCGGTTCGCTGAATATTGCTTTGCTTCTAAGCCTACGGCTCAGTCATAGAAGGAGGACGCGTAGTGAGGGACTGTGCGTCTAGACCGCAACAAGACGAGAGTTAATGACGACGTTAATTGTATAATTCTTTGTCAGGCCACTGCATCGTTCTCTTTTCGGGCTACCAGAATCCGAATTGGGACGGTTCTGCTCGCGTGAGGTAGCCCGACGTAAGGTAAGCTGATACTAAAAATGTCCAAAAGCGTTATGCGTCGCTTAGCCGCTGCAGAATAATATTTTTTTTCTTGACTGACTCTTTTTTTTTCTTTCTAGTACCACTAGTAACCGTGCTGCGTGCGCTACAGCTCTGGGGGGAGCATAGCAGGCAGCATGTATCTAAAGTTCACGGTGCAGGCTGGTCCGTCCCAGTAAGTACCGATACCAAATGCTACTCTGAGTACCAGATGGCGCCGATTCAACTGCCCTTGTTGACGATCATGTTCGACCCCAAAAGCTAGAGGGAAACCTGCAGCGAGCGCGCAGGGGGGCTCAACTTGCTGGGTCCGGCCGGCAGTGGATAGGAACCGCAATAAAATGATATGTCAGGCGCTGTCATTCTGCTCGCTTCTCCTCCTCCTGCTGACTGCCTTTGAGGCTGACTGACCTTGGATTTGCCGTGGTGAGAGGTAGGTGTAGGATGTAGGCCCCGTCTCGGGTTACTAGCTTCGTTAATCTTGGTTGACAGCGCATCACAACGGACTTATAGCACGCCGCCATGTCGCTACACCGTTGATCGCTGTCCCGTCACAATTCCATCATCGGGATAATACTCGGCCTCAAATCATTCCCTTAAGTCATAAGTCACAGGCGATAATGTGAGAGACCTCATGATACTCCTCATGATACTAAAGTGTTGGCTCTTTTGGTTCTTCTCTGCACGAAGCAGAGACTAGAAACGGAGACCCCTCCGGAAGAATGGTGGTGATGATAGCTCATGTCGCACAGGCGTACCGTTGCGACACAAGAAAGAGTTTATTTCGGTGAGGATTGGCTGGTCTCACCGACTGACCTTTCCTATTGTGCCCCCGATTTCCTCTTAAGGACCTAACGTGTCAGATATGAGCGAGAGGAGACATGCAGCTAAGACGTATATGGAGAGAGAAGTTCTCGTATACATCCTTCCGCACAGATGCTGATCTAGGGGGGGACGACGCGCAGATAGCACAAGGGCCGTCTACCCGAAAGATCGACACGACGAGCTGATATGTAGTTGACGCTTGTCATTCAGGGGTTTACTACTATTTGCTTGCTCTTTGTGTAACCTCAAACGGTGAAGAGAACAGTCGCGTACAAGAGACTAGGCGGTTTGGGTATGTGGCATATAGCGGGCAGCCGTTCAACGCACCTCTCCTTTTTTACGTGACTTACACACGAACTCGGCCCTATAATTTAGCAGACTAAGACCTGGAGCCGGGTACTTCATGTAAGCCAGCCCTTTAGGGTTATGCCCACAGGGGCGCGGATGGGCGGTCAAATGTGATCTATCACATTTTGTATTATCGCCAGCCCAAACCACAGGCCCGTTCCGGCTAGCTCGCTACCCAACCGAGAAGCCGGCCCCCATCTGTCGGCACGATTACGACCCAAGAATTCATCTGTGACTTTTAAGCTTATACCCTTCGTGAGGGTGTCGTTCCTACATATTGGTTTCAGCCCCTAGCAGGAAGTTGGTTGCCTGGTGGACAAGGGGGGCCGGCGCAGTTGCATGCGCTTGTAATATCGCGGTTTGCGAATGACGTTTGCGGTTACTGGTCGCACAAAAACAACGATAGGATTCCTAGAATAGGTAGTTGTCCTTGAAGTTGAAGCAAGCAATAGGTAGCTTCTAAGGCGAGCGCCACCTTTTTTTGAGGGTCGTCTTCTGCAAGCTCGATGAAACGTCAGAGGTCTGCCCGAACATGTTCCCTTGCATGCGTAGCGAGCATGGCTTGCTGCTGGTAATATCCTGTGGCAGCCTATGAACCTGTCGCAATCCCGGCGTCAGATCAGGCTCAGCACCAACCTGCATTTGACAGCTCTGTGGGGTAAAATGCGCCACAGCGACCGCTGGCGCACACATTGCTATTGCTCGCCGGTCTCAACAGCAGTAGCTTCGATCGGACCAAAACATATGGATCGCGTCTAATCTTAGCAAGCAGGCCCTCCTTGCCTTAGCTGCCACTGAATTTTACAGCTCGGATAAGCAAGGCAATCGGCGATGTGTTAGACAAGGCTGCTTACTGCTTGATGCGGTGGTGCGGTCGCTGCTGCTGCTATCGTCAAGGAGGGCATCGTGCTGACATGTACTGGATGTATTAGAAAATGTAGACTGGCATTAGAGACGCGGTTTGATATGCTAATTTGAATCGACTAAGGAATTTCTACCAAGCCGCGTTAATATCAGCTAGCGATAAGATCCAGCCTCGAGAAAAGAAAAGATACAAGGCCTTAGTGGCGCCAGGCTGTTAGACTTGCCAGGGCAAACTGAAAGGGGTAGAATACGCGACCCCTTGACAGCCCGATGGATCCGACGGCGTGGATAGGGGTCCAGTTTTATTCACGTGTGTTCGGGGGATCTGCCTGGGATGTTGGGCTAGTGGGAAGCGTCTCTCACTCGCTGGAAGCTTTCTAGAAGAGGAAACGGAGTTCGACGAGCATTCTTGGTTCCTCGGCTCAATGCACGACCGCCTCGTCCAATAAGGCGTCGCTGCACGGTCGGCTCGCTGCAAAATCCAGAGCTAGCTTCACCCGAAGCGATGACTCTCTTCACCCAGAAAAAAAACTAGAGATGTTGCATCTGATGCATCTCGTCGTCGTATCGCTTAAGCTTTAGAATGGGGGGGCCTTCCAACCAGAGCAACCTCGGACCTGCAAGTATAAATGAAATACCCCCACGACGAGAAGCACGTTGTTGATGAGGGTTTGATTAACACAGCGGCACATGACGAGAATCGGCGCGGTGAACCTTGGAACTCGGAGGGTCGGCGGCAAGTGACGATGCTGGAACTGAAGACGATGACCAAGGAAACCCCCATTGGGATTGGGGGGTTATCATGAACTTCCGCAAATTGTCGTACGATGTGTACGACGTGTGGAGATGGACGAGAGGATGGCCCCGGGGCTTTCGATCCTCTCGGAGACACTTTGCAAAGCAAGCTACCAAGCTACCATAGTACTCTACCGTAGCGCCGCAGCTCAAAATCTTGGAACGGGTATTGTCGCTGATTCACATGAGCACGGCAAGTGGATCTGTGATATTGTCTACCTTAGCCCCCGGCGAGTCGAATGGGAAACGTGGGTTGCGTAGGCGCGAACCGGAATCCCATGTAGAAGGAAATGTAGAAATGCCATTCTTAGCCGTGCAGCAAACCAATTTTTTTTTAGGTGATGAGCGATGGGTGATGGGACTAACCGACTACCCGCTAAGCTACTAACTATCTAATCTAATGCGACCACTAAAACAGTGACCACTAGCCTCTAGGTAGGTAAAACAACCACTAAAACAACATGCAGGCTCGCAGGTGGGATTCTCCTTTTCTTGGTTTGCTCTGACTTGTCAGCTTCTCCCACGCTCGAACCCGAAGGCAGGGCTTTCGGACGGCGATCATCGGGTAACCGTCGATACGGCACTGCGTTGATACGGCGCCGGCGGCCAAATAATGTTATAATATACCGAAGTTCTAGATTGAAACAGGTAGGTAATATTTCAAGTTCGCATCTCGATGAAGTTTTCTAGGACTTCGGACTGGATAATGCTACTTGGCCAACGGTTCAGTTGGTTCCCATTTTGGTTCCTCTATATGAGACTACCCCACGTTAAGGTATCACAACTATAGCCCTTTCACCCTTTTTCGCGGCCTACCTATGGATAAGATAGACATGAGTGCTAGGTACCGGGGCTACCATAGCAGTCAGACAAGAATGGGGCAGGGTACGCGTCCTCGAGGATGACATTTCTAATTAATGGATATTGCTAGTGACGATGAAACGAGAGGCGAGAAGGTTCTTCTACAGGTCAGTCATCAATTCAGTGCCGGTAGGATGGACGTAGTACGGGCACAACGTAGCAGCGTCGTAGTTTGCGATCGTCTGGTCGAATGGCGCAAACAGTCTTCTTTTTCTTGCCAGGCTCTTCCCGGGCGAGGAATCTGACATAGAGATCCTTCGGGCCACCAATACCAGATGAGAAGCTATAGGCGACGAATATGTCCCGTCCTATGTCCCGCCGACTGCCTACGTGGAACGCATTATCACAGCCAAGCGGAAGAGGGGTTGGTGCTTCGTCATTCTCGTTGCAGGTGATGCTGAGTATCAACATCGAGATGGTCCCTGTTGCTTATCGGGGGGCGCTTGATGACAGAGTATCTATTCGACCGCCCTTTTTTGATACGTCTAGCCGGTGGAGCTGAGGTGCCGTCTTCGCGGGATCGATACCTAGACGAGTGATACCTACCTGCTCGTAGATGCACGTGGCGGCAAGCCAATGCACGATGCGCAGTATGAGCTATATCTTAGAAACTAACTAAAACGGTGGTCTCAGAATCCGTTCGCAGGATGGATAGCGGAAAGACGGTCGGTAAACCGGAAAGGTGTGAGATGTCATTGTATTCTGGTCTTGTTAAACCGACAGCGCCTTGCCTAACACATCTATAAATATCTCTCCGCGGCATGACATATATAAAGGAACATATTATATATAATATATTTGAAAGCTGAGTAGAAACAAAAAGAAAGACAGGTATTATCAGATATCCTATAGAAATTATGAAATATCACATGCATTGTAGATGCTCTGCACCGCGGATCGCTGGTGATGCCGCAAATCTGTCTTGGACAAATTGAAACCCCGTCTCACTAAGGCGGAGTGGTTCGGGCGCTGGTCGAAGAGCCAGGGAGGGTGGTAGAAGATATGCCAACTACAACTACAGCACACCGCGCTAACGGTTCCATTTCCACCATCTCAATTTATTTCGGTGCCCTCGCGTTCACAGTAAATAATCCTAAAAAAAGGGCCGCTCTACCCCTATGGCCTATAGGAAGCGTCAGAGCACGACATCTCTTGCAGTTCTAGGTATGGCTTGCCGGTCCCGAACGCACTGTCCCACCTTTTCACATCCGATACGCTGCTGCTACAATATCATCGGTATTATTGATGCACTATCGGAGGTCGACGGGCTAGGTTTTGTCTAGGCGTACTCTGAAAGTGTGTAAAACCTTATAAGTGTTCATTGCTCCGAGCTCGTCGGGAGTATGGCAAGTATCGTGTTGTAGCTAGACTCTGGCAGCTCACGCAGATACTTACTGCTTGGTAACAATAACGAGGTAGGCAGGGCGACACCGGGAGGCAGTTAGGCGGCCCTCCCATCCCCGGCAAATGCGAAGGGCCATACAGAAGTGTAGGCACAGTAGGCACAGGTGTCGCGATCAAGTCAAATGTCGATACGTACATGCAGGTCTGACGAAATACATACTCAATTGTTCAACTTATCGAAAGTAACGTCCTGTCGGCCCTCAGGTTTTAATTTGGCATCAGGGTTCCGGTGCGGTCAGGTTTCAGCGCATCGTGCGCCGACTGCCTCTTCTGGAAACTCCCAGCTAGTTCGTTACGGTTTGATGGCCGATGGGGGCTGAAAGGTGTTCGATTACTGTAGAGGATAGAGAAATAGACAAGTGAGAAGTAGACAGGCGATCCCGGTGTGTGATCCGTCACCCGTCACGGGTCCCCCGTCTCAAGTTGCCGTCGCCGTACCCCGCGGTTGTACTCTTCAACCGAACGAGGAGAGGGCGCCGAAGATCAGAACCCCCTGGAGCGCCCCTTTCCGACGCTTTGGCTCGTGGCTTGAAGGAAGCGGAATCGCGAACATGGGTGGGCCGGCCAGAAAAAGTGACGTGTGGCACCTGCGCTGCGTTCGACAAGTGAGAAATTACACGAGAAAATGGAAAACTATGGAGGGGCTGATCGTGAGGCTCGTCAGCCAGTCAGCTGCAAAACTGCCGTGAGAGGATCAGCTCCTTGACAACTGGCCCACATGCAGGCCCTGCCCGTTTCGCGCAGTGCACCGTATAAAACCATGCACGCACGCTCACAGGTACACTCATTCAGAGTAGGCCACAGCTGGATCGGCGGTATTTCCGTAGAGAGTCCTTCACTATCTCTCTCTCCATCTCTTCAACTCCATCTCATCTCCCCACAGGCCGAGCGACGCCGGCGAATGCTATGGTGAGTAGTTCACGGTTGCACGTTTTTGTGGTATTGGAGAAACCCGACCACTCAAGGTCTGGAATGGGCGCTCGTTACGTTTTCAATCTCCAGTTGCAGGGCCGGGGCTGCACTCTTAAGATGCCGCACGTAACGACGAAAAAGAAGCGCCATAAGTGCCATAGGCGATCTTCTTTTATTTCCTTTGCCTGTTTTGCCCTTCCGCGGCCTGCCGCGAACCGTCGCGGCCGACTACGCGATGTTTCTTTTTTGTTGCAACATCAGGGCAGATTATGTCGAGGGGCATATCTACTCAGATGTAGGTACAGGTAGGTAGTAAGTACCTAAATAAGTGGCGTCGCGGCCCTGCATGCGTTGGACGAGATTCGACATCCCGAGGTTTAATTTAGTCAGCTAGCTTTGTAGATCCCCACGTTCGTATCATGTTTGCTGCGTGGGAGAAAAGTTGGAAGTCAAGATAAGAGTGGATATGTACGGGGGGGATTAAGTGATGAGTCGAAAATACCATCTTGAAACCGAACTTGCACGTAAGACGGGTGGACGATGCGAGCACGATACGAGTCCGGGGAAATGCCCATTGCGACGAGGCAGAGCACGCGACATTGGCGGCTCGCTGTGCGACCAGGGCGCGGGGGCCTATCCGAAAGGCAATGCTCTGCAGCAGTGTGACGATGCAAGTGTGAGTAGATATATGTGTGGTATGTATGGTATGTATGGTATGGGTGTATGGATGTTGTGTCCGTGGGCAGAGTAAAGCTGGTTGCTGAATGATGGATGTGAAGTTGCATGATAGAGGGTCTAGAGCAATGCGTCTTCTTTCGAATCAACCTCCATGGGGGAAACCGTGCAGTTGGGTTTGGCCTGTTGTTGCTAATACCTGGAGCTTAGGGTGCCTTAGGTTAGAATCTACATCGTGATCGAAATCGGTCCAAGATGGAGTGCCAGCATCTTTTCCAGGGACAGCGGACTATTCTCTGCGAGCCGCTGTTAGCGAGGTTGATGCGCAGAAGAAAGGCAAGTGGCTTGCAGCAGCAATCGTCATTCCGGGATAAAAAAACTGTAAGTGGCTAGGGGCTTGATCAATTGACCTATTCTGATTGTTCAAAAAGCCCTACGCAATTGGCGTGCATCGATAGGCTTTTGCTTTTCTTTTCCTTTTTTTACGTGCATGGGGACGTTACCTCGCGTCGTGGTTTGATGCTAGGCACGCAGTCCCGGATCGACATGAAGACATGCAATACCTGCAAGACCTGCAATACCTGCAAGACCTGCAACTACACACTCGGTCCTTAGTATTTGGGTACATCTGGGTATCGCGGTATTGCAGAACTGCAGTTGCAGCCATGTCCAGGGTAAAAGGCCGAAGCAGATATACCCCCGCGTTGACGATGTCCCGGCAAGGTGAGTAAGAGGAGTCTGGAGGAGGAGGCGGGGAGGCTATAATCGTGGCCATATCCTGCTTGCTCCTCTTGGATGGTGATCCTCTACGACGCCACACTTTATTGCTTTTTACATGCGGGAAAACCCGCCGCCGGCTGCCTTGTATGCGGAGAGATGGACATGCTTAATAGATTGGTGATGATGTGAGTATCTTCCCACGCCTCGCAGACACTATGTGAATGCCGCAGGCAGAAAGCAAAAAGAAATACCCCTGATATGGCGGGCACTGCCCTGCAGAATGGAAAGACATTGTAGCATGGTTATGGTCGAAAAGGTCCTCGTGACACCTGCCCCTGGCTTGTTCCACGCGGATTGTAAAGAAGGGTAAAGACGACAAGCCAATCAACTTGGCGATGTCTCTCAACGGGCGGTCTCGATAGCACCAGTCAGCGTTCACATCAGTTCCAAAACGGGTTCTCCCATTAGTCGCTGCAAGGATTACACGGGAGCCTATGATATGTATCCGGGCCTGTCACCAAGATTGGGGCCCTTTTTCGATCTCGCATTTCGACGGATGCTTTACAGGGAGATAGGGAGATCCAGGGCCATTTATTCGACGACGGGAGTGATCATGTGTCTAGAGGGCCCAAGAGAGGGGTTCGCTTTTGCATCTTGCTACACTCGTTACCAGACATGAAAGGACCGAGACGACGGGCACGGCAAGGGCACGGCAAGGAGTGCGGCGCAATTGAACATGCACACATTTCTATCCTCGTATGCTTGCTTGCCTTTGGTCCAGTCAAGCCCTCCTTAGGGTTTCTTGGTGATTTGCGTGATTTGACTCGACGAATCTCCACAAGCCAGAACCGTCTGTGCCGAAGATGCCGGTGCATCTCGTCCGTGACTCCGTGGCTTGCAGCTCCTCCTCGCGTCCCATACCCCTAGGAAGCACAAAGCACAGGGCATCGTGCAGGCTGATTGGACCAAATACTCAAAAAGAGCTGAAAATGGTAGAACATGACCCCGGGACTCGTACCATGTAGTACGGCAGCAAGCAACAACTTGATAACCTCGCGAATTACACTGCTACCCTTGAAGAAAGGAGAATATGAGACGTAATTACTACGGGTTTTAGGCAAACATGAACCTCGGAGGTCCGAGAAGAAGAGGAGTCCAATGTCGGTCCCTAATAGTAGCTCTCTGATTAGGCTATGCGACGCCCGAGAAAAGAGAGGAGCTGAATGTAAATGAATGTCCACTGCCAATGCCAATGGTTTCAATGTTACTGAAAAGCTGCATGCCTCGCAGTATGCTAAATTTGGTTCGGCTTATAGTGTCGGTGGCTGGTGGTCATGTCGTGCTCGTGGGACTCTGACTCTGCATGAAGTGATATTACGAGCCTAATACTCCCAATATTATGTATGTATATATGTGTGTGTGTGCTACGGCATGTACGTGCTACGGTATGGGCTATGGGTTATGGGCTATGGACTACGAGCTATACTATGTAGAGGCGGTGGGCACTTGGCGATGGGTTGATGGGTTGAATTTAGTGTAAGGCCGACCTAGCCTCGAAGGAACGCTGCGACATTGTGTGCATATCCAAATCCTAGGTGGACAAGGACAAATACGATACGAAAATACGGTGTTGCGCAAGTCGATGGATCGATGTCGAGCGACGAGATTACGATTGGCTGTTCGTCTTGGAGCCCCCCCTGACGCTAATTGCAGTATGATGATGTGGAGTTGGCGCGCATCCAACAGGGTCCTTAAGCAGGGCTGCAGAAGAAGGAGATCTGCCTTCGAGAAGACCGTTTCGGCGTTTCGCGACGGTAGTACTTGTACATCTCAGATCGTCGTCGTCGTCTCTTTCTCCTGCCAGCCTACTAGCGTAGCTTGCGTAGATAGCAGCAAACCCCCGAATTGCCCGACCGTGCTGCCATGAAACAGTTTGACACGCCTGCACGCCTGGTCTGCCTGGATCTGGGGAAGATTATCTTGACGTACAAAGTCGTACACAGTTACCAAATGATGATGGGCGTGGCGAGACGAATTGGAAGCCGGCTCGCCTGTGGAGAGTTGATTTATTACAGGACCTGATGATCGCGCTAGAAATTTTGACGTAATTCTTCATTCTTTATTTCGACTTCGGCACCATCTCCGCGACGCTTCCGACCAAGCCTGCGTGGGGAGACCAGACGAAGGACTAAGGGAAACCAAGTGATGCTTGGGTTCTTCTGCGACCACGTCTCACGCCAGCACCAGCACTGGCGCGAATCCCTTTTTCCCTCCTCGCCTATTTAGTTATTAACTATTAACTAGTACATAATAAGAGAATGCGAGCTGGCATATCCACTCCCGCACCTGAAAGTAGCAGTTGAAATTTTCAGCAAGGCCAAGGAACGTACCATGACCATGAACCATGCCCATGGCTATGACGGTGAGGGAAATGGGACTAGAATATTCTAAAGCATTTCTAAAGATGGAATGTCTAATTATTATTTTTTCTTCTTCCCTGATAGGCTTTTCGTTATTAGTGGTATTATTAATATAGTGCCGTGTCGAGCATAAGTGTCTTAGTATCAGACCGTTATCGTCATCGAGCCTATTAAGATACTCTAGAAGCGGTGAGCCGTCGTAAGGTCTGATGAAAAAATTAGACAGCCAATTGGGTTAATTCCAGGCCCAAATTCACCAGCTCTCGGCTAGAGAGGACTATGTCACGAGCAGAGGTTGGCAACCAGTCAAAATGCCCAGCTTCGATGTCCTCAGACCAGGACATTCGAGAAGCAGAGAAGGCAGGCTTAGAGCTGCTCGACGTCTTGCTGTTGGCCGGACTTTCAACACCGCCGCCGTAGCAGCCGTCATACGAGGCCGCGAGATCTACAGAACGGGGGTTGCGGCATGGGGCCATGCAAGGTCGGCGTGTAAATGGTAGGTTGCGTCTGGCGCCTGGATGCTTTTCACTGGTCGGGTACGCAGACAACGTTTTATTACTATCAAGACGGCAACGAAGAAATCACCAGCAGACTTCGGAGTTGGGCTGTCACGAGATAGCTTCTCCCCCTTTGCCGAGCCCGATTTAATTCATCAGATAACCATCCGCAGTCGAGCAGCGGAGCCTCGCTAAGGGTAAGGTAGGAAAGAAGATGGAAATATTCCTTCGAGACCCCTAACGAGATATATCTACATAGTATCTTGCCTAAGGTAGGTTTATCTTGATTTGGGTGGGTTTCTCTCGTCGCTAGGGGAAAAAAAAAGCGGCGCGCATCATCGTATGTCTTGCAGCATTGGCAAGCCCCCCCATCCCCCTAGGTTTCAATGGACGGGCGTTAGGTTGACATCCCGACTGCCGAAAAGCAACCTTGAACGGGTTTGCTGTTTTGCTTCTTGATTCTTTTAGGAAGGGTCGAAGTTGCAAATCTCAAAAGAGAATAATAAGGTTGGAGGGTGGCCATTTTGTCGTGCATATCCCCTGACGCCCGCGATGCTGCTGGTAAATCTTCATCTTCTCACTGGTGCAGGCAAATCTCTACATGTACATATGCTGCATGTATGCTGAGATGAGGTCATTTTTGAGGCCAAGCCGGTGTGAAACAGCCCTGGGGAACATTAACGTAACGTTCTCGATCTACTTATTATGAAGCAATCAGAAGGCGAGCTAATGAAATTGTCGTGTTAAGGAGAAACAGAGGAGAGGGAAAAAAAGGAGATGGATAAAAGTACAGATTTCTAAGTACAGGTACCAAGCTAGTCAACTCGAGCCGAAGCGCTCAGCTGTGCTGCTAGACTGTTTTTTTTTTTTTCTCCTCTCTTTTTATTTAATCCTTCCCCCTTCCTCACCCAGGTCTTTGGTACACCCCGGACCCCCTGGCAAATAATGCCTGTAGCTGCTCATTTTTTCTCGTCTTGGGGAAGCCGAGCGCGGATCAGGCTTAGATGGTCGATGATGTAGTTATGGGACCACCACATCTGCCACCTGGCTCAGCAATCCACTTTGCCTACCCTGGTAACAGCACCTGGGCGAGCCTGGCGAGCCTGGCGCCCTGTCTTTGGCCCTGTCCTGCCCTGGCCCTAGTAGCCTAGCTGTGGTAGTCCTAGTCGAGCTGGACCTCTCATTTCTATTGCCTACTGTGGCTTAGCGCCTAGGGTTCTTACGATCGTTAGCTGCTGTGGGGAGTTACATGCTGGATTAATTTTTTTTTTTTCTTCTGCCCGCCTGACAATGGACGACTCCTTTTTTCCAATCTTCCACTGACGATGGTAGTCAAATGTTTGGCCTTTGCTACATCACTCGTAATCGCCTTTGTATCCCGAATCCCGTGTGCCCGCTTTGGGCCTTTGGGCCTCGGGAGAATCCACACCTGGGTTGTCTTGTTTCAGTTTTGAAAATCAGTAGTGGAAGCGTTCATCGCAATAGGCCGGCATGTTTTGTTGCTTCGTTGATATCACAAACTGCTACCTGGTAACCCCTCGGTATGCGGTATGGATAGCGGTATGTTGAGCTGAAGGAGATGCACGTTACGGTGCGTTGGCCGACACGTTCTCGAGCGAGTCTCTTGTCTTAGACATACAGGTAGGACATCTAGCTCGGCTACCTTGACTATCTACGTAGTACCTGAATAGGAGGTGAGCAAGATACTCGAGATGGATTCGGTTTGCTTTTGGCCGTCATTGTCCCTCGTCTTTTGTTAATAAGGTACGGATGACAAAGAACCAAGAATCCAAGATCAGGACCAAGACCCAGGTCCCAGACCCAACAGAGTGGTGTAAGGGTAAATTACTTTGGATCAAATTGTTTCTTCGAGGCAACGAGGCAGCGCACGGGAGGCCACCTGACTCCATTCCACAGTAGCGCAAAGCCCATCACGCAGTGGGCAACGCGCAAAGAGCAGCGGGCGACGGGGTAGCTTTTCCCCCCCTGAGCCCTATTAAGAAATTCATAACGTGCTTTGATTTCCAAATGTTGATGTGATAGTGACATCTGTCACATCTACACTACATCTGCGTTCGCGTACCTGACCTGAGCAGATCTTCCTACACCCACTCAGATATTCCCATTCTGACTCACAGGGGTGGTAAATATTCTTAATTCAATTTATAAAGCCGCTGCTACATCACATATATGATATGTACAGTACCAATGTAGGATATGTAGGTAGGATATGTAGCTTTGGATGTTCAAAATGTCCATTGTCCATCGTCCCGTCCACCGTTCGCAATCTGCAAGTCTGGGAATCCACCCCTCCACGAAATGAGGTACTTGGATACTTGTCACTTCACTAATAAAAGAATAATCATTGACTTTCCAGTTGGGTCCCACTCATCATACATTAGGTGTTGAGTCGCCTAGTCCGGGTACATCGCTGCCAATTTACTGTGGATCTTCAATGCTGGAACACTGACGCTGGGACACTGACACTGAAAGCTGGACGCTGGACACGGGTACAACCACCACCATGCACATCACAGGTAGGAAAACTGGCTGACAACCAACAAGAACCCGTCAGTATCTTACTGTACCTGACCCAGAATTCCAATACAGTAACACCAGACTAGACAATCCCCCCATCCTTCAGGTTAAGTTAGGTTCTGACGAGAGAGAATGAAAGAGGTTATTTCTAGGTGTTGGTATGTAGGACGGACAAGGAGCTGGGTACTTGAATAACAGGTCATGGATGTACCCCCAGCTGGCAATGCTGGGCTATGATGCAGCGGTCATATTCAGCGGTCGACCTCAGGCATTCAAGGTGGTCAAGGTACCGCTACTACACCTCAGGTACTTACACCTAAGGTGCTGCGGCCCAGTAGCGTGTGGTATATAATCCATAATCCATAATCCATCCAGTTTGCCAGTCTTGCTAGTCCTGCCAGTCTTCCATTGGAAGCTACATAAACCCATTGACCTACTACCTCACAAATAGTAACATAAACATTAAACAGAACTAGGAATAGCTACATGGCCTGCCGGTCTACACGCCCTAAAGAGAGAGGTACGTACCATTTAATATTTTAGGGGACCGCCTATTCTTTTCCTTTTCCTGGCGTCTTCCCTGTCTTTGCCATGCCTTATCCCTTCCCTTCCGCTCCGTCACTTAATAATTTCCCGACCCCATCCATCCTCCACCTGAGGCAGGGCAAGCAGAGCTGTACACCTCATCAAAACTTGTAGCAGAAAAAAAAATAAGTTTGGTGGAATTATTTGATCCTATTCTATTCGCTACTGCTAGTCGGCTTCGAGAACACATGAAGAAAAAGGCTTTTCCGTCCGGCCCGCTCAATTTTACATATAGACCCGTGTCTGCCTCTTTCGCATACAGTCACATATCAATTTCAATCCCCAATACCATTACACACGGGCATACACCACATACACGCACCTACACCTACACCCGGACCTACACCTAACGGCCTAACAGTACACGCATTTCCACGTCGCACAAGAAAACATACGCCTTTGACCGTACCGTAACAGCTCGCCCTGCCGGCTTTCTTCCAGAGTTTCTTTTTTAGCTGCTGAGCCTCACTGCACAGCGACCAGGCGAACGTCATCAAAGTACCCAGCTGTCCGCCAATTTACTTGTACCACCCAGCGCAAAAAAAGGACAAAAATTACTAAGAAGCGAGAGGGAGTCATCACCACACCGCAGGAGGGATCCACCTTTCTTTTTTACTCACGAGCGAACAGCGCATTTGTTTTTTGAACAAGTGACAGCAAAGCCAGTCAAAGCCAGGATCTTCCTGAAAAAGAAATAAGCAGGTTGGATTCGCAAGTCGATAAATATACCAATCGAGACTCACTCGCAGGTCAATTGCAAGGTACGGAAAGGGAATTCTTAAGACGGACGCAAAGGTGAACTTGCAGGGGCCGCAGCAGAGCAATATCAATCCTCCTCTCTTGGAGGACTATCTCACTTGAAAATCTGACACTGGGGGGGAGAGAGAACCATTTCCCCCAACCTAGAAGTACCCAAATCAGCGACCTGCATAACGGCCTGCCACCTCATCATTTTTACCGTGAGCTATTGCAACATCGGTCCCCCATACCCGCCCTGTTTAGGTCCTGGTCTACTACCTAGGGCAACGCAGACGCACAGCACACACGCAGAGACGCATAGAGGAGCTGTGGCCGTGGCCGTACCTCGACGTACCTGTGTCAGAGGCACGTACCAGTGACTGGCCTGTACTTTATTATACTACTTCTCGGGCGCACCCTTGCGTTCCGGACCGCAGTCGACATATACATACTTCGTGGGAAGGCGTTCGACTATCCTGCAGCCTCGAACTTGGCCTTGATCTTTAATAAGTAGCCTTCCCCGGTGTATACATTTCACCACATATAGTCCACGATCCATAGCACGCACGCTCGCCTCTACCTGTCTACATACTTGCACACTTACACCCTTTACGCCCACTCCCCCCAATTCCCCTTTTTCATGGGACGTGCCTCTATGAAAGACATATCCGGAAAAATGAGGCCCACAAGTTCAGCCCTCCTCATATAGACGCTGTCTCATATTTTCTTGTGCTACACGTACTAGCAACGATTCACGCGTGGGCTACGCATCGCCCCCTCGAAACATATATCATGTCTTCCACCCCCAACAACAACAATCCTTCCCATCCAAGCGTCGAGTCCCGGGTTTCTTCTTCTAGCAGTACTCCGATCATGGCAGCTCAAGGTTCTTTGTTGCGCCGGCCACGCCCAAGCCAGGTCCAGACCTCCCACCAGCCTAGCACGCAACCCAATTCGATGCCTACCTCAGCCATAAGCGCTTCCTCCACGGGGGCTTCTGCTTCTCCCCAGCATGACTCTCCCCTCTTCTCCCCAGACAATGCGGTGTCGACCAACACCAGCAGTTCCAATCAACATTCTCCAGACCCTCACCGTGCCCAAGGTCTCGACACCGAGCAGTTTCCCATGCCCCCCTTCCAGCTCGGCGACCCTCTCCTGACTTACAAGTCCAACGGCAACAACTCGGTCAACCCCAGCATGGTGTCGACATCCGGCGGGTCCATGGCGGAGGCCTTGAACAGCCACTCCGGGAAGAGTGGCCTGATACGACGGCTCTCCAACCGAGCTACCAAGCTTGCCAGCAGAACTCGGCGCCAATCGGCTGCGACGCCCAGAAGCCGAGATGGAAGTGTAGGTCCCGGCATCCTACGGCGCAGGAGTGACAGCACCAACACGGCACCTGCGGCGGACACTGGTGTCCTGCTGACAGATTCCGATGATGAGTTTCACCATGAAGAGACGAACGAACTCAATTCCATCTCTGGCGCCGAAAGCATGACCCGGGATTTCTCAGCAGGCAGTGCCGCTCCTTCGGTGACAGGATCTACGTCGATCGTAGATGCTCCCACCGGGCCAGTCGTACCTATGGCGCTGGTCAAGGGAACTTACCTGAATAAGGTATCTAAGAAGAGGGCGAAACGAATGCTCTTCATCCTCGAGGCCGATGCAGGCAAGGTGACGTGGGCGAAGGGCCGTTCAACCAAGTGCATCTTCATCGACGATATCAAGGAAGTCAGGATAGGCTCCGACATCCGCCAGTATCGTATCGACTTTGGCGTACCTGAAGCTGACGAAGGCCGCTTCTTCACTATATTTTACTCTGTTCCAGATAAAACCAGAAGCAAGACAATGCATCTGATCGCCGATGACGAGGAGACGTTCGCGCACTGGGTTAATGCCCTAGAAACGATCTCGAAGCACCGGGAAGTGCACATGGCCTCGCTGATGGCGTTCAACGACAGCGCAGTCCGCGGATATTGGAATGGCGAGATGACGAAGCAACTCGAGAATAGACTACGCTCGCCTGACGAAGAAGGAATGGACTTCCCTGGAGTCGAACGGGTCTGCCGAAACCTTCACATCCATATGGCCCAACGGGAACTTCATGCCAAGTTCGCCATCGCCGATACTACTCACTCGGGTCGGTTGAACTTCTCCGAATTCCAGTTGTTCGTCCGCGAGATGAAACGCCGAGAAGACATTCGACACTTGTACCAACACCTGGCTTCGGATCCAGAGAGGGGTATTACCTTGACAGAATTCATGCAATTCTTGCGAAACGACCAAGGCGAAGACGTCAACAGCAACCCCAGCTTTTGGGAGACTAGATTTATTCGCTACGCTCACCGCAGTAGTAAACTGAAAGGCGAGGTGACGATGAGCGCGCAAGGACTGGCATCCTATCTTACCTCGAAAGACAACTTCCCGCTCACCCGTGCGCCATTCGAGTACTCGCTTAACCGGCCTTTCAACGAGTATTTCATATCTAGCTCACACAATACGTACCTAGTCGGTCGCCAAATTGCCGACGTAGCATCTATCGAAGGCTACATTTCGACTCTTGTCCGGGGTTGCCGTAGTGTTGAGATTGATTGTTGGGATGGGTCCGAAGGCCAACCTATAGTTAAGCATGGGTACGCCATGACGAACTCCATCTCCTTCCGCGAAGTCATCAATACCATCAACAAGTACGCCTTCGTGGCGAGCCCGTTCCCGCTTTGGGTGTCGCTCGAAGTCCACTGCGGTGCTGCGCAACAAGAGGTCATGGCAGAAACCATGAAAGAGATCTTCGGTGCGCATCTCGTTACCGAGCCATTGGACCCATCCTCGAACAAGCTGCCGTCGCCCTCAGACCTGCGAGAACGAATCTTAATCAAGGTCAAGGGTACGCATCGGAACCCCGAACCGCAGCGCAGCAGTGGCGAGTCTACGGGACGTCGACGCGGAAACAGCCTAACGTCTCCTTTCTCGAAACCGGTACTCGGCGACAACGCATCGATCCCAAACCAACACCTGTCAAGCCCCATAATGAGCCCTATTATTCAACCTGCCCGACGGGGTGTGATCAGCAAGCGTGTAGATACTATTACGGAGGGTGAGGTGCACGACACGGTGAGCAGCAGCACCAGCGAATGCGATAGCGGCGGAGAGGAGAAGAAGAAGCAGAAGACGAGCAAGATTGTCAAGAACCTCGGCGAGCTTGGTGTTTACTGTACTGGCGTGAAATTCCACGGCTTCGAATCGGCGGACTGCAAGAAGACTAACCATATCTTGTCCTTTATGGAAGGTACTTTCAGGAAGCACTCTAGAGCATCGGACTCTAAGCTGGCCTTGAGCCGTCATAACATGCGTTATATGATGCGTGTATACCCTCAATACTCTCGTCTCTCTTCCGACAACTTCAACCCCCTGATGTATTGGCGAAGGGGTGTGCAGATGGCAGCGCTCAACTGGCAGACATTTGACCTCGGTATGCAGTTAAACCAAGCCATGTTCGACGGAGACACCGACCAGTCCGGGTACGTCCTAAAACCAGAATCGATGCGCGAGATTCGAATACTCCCCAACGGTCTTCCAATGGAGGCCATCGGTAAACTGGAGCGCCAAGAAATGAAATTCGACATTCGAATAATCTCGGCGCAGCAGCTCATCCGTCCCTCGAATTTGCCTTCTAGCCGCACTTTCGATCCGTATGTCGAGCTCGAAGTCTTCCACACCAGTGATAAGCGTGATAAGCACGACAGCATGGCCGGCATGACTATGCCTAAGGATACGAGTCTGAAGTACTTCACGACCGTTGTCAAGGAGAACGGATTCAATCCCGTGTTTAACGAAGACTTTCATTTCAACGTTACGACTAAACACCCCGAGTTGGTTTTCATTAGATTCAGCATCAAGCTTTCCAGCGATGGCGAGAGCTCCACGTCCGGTAAAAATTCCACCATCGCAACTTATATGGCTAAGCTTGTCAACCTCAAGCAAGGCTACCGAACTCTACCTCTCCTGGACTCTAGCGGCGATCAATTCCTATTCTCGACTCTGTTCTGCCATATCAAGGTCGACCCCACAACCAGCGTCTACGTACCGAAAGCTTTCGAGAGCAACGGCGAAGCCACGGTCGGCAAGTTGAAGAACATCAGTCGAAACGTTTTCAATCGATCATCAGCAAATAGCACCAAGTCGAGCTTCGAAAAGAGCAGCATCGACGGGTTTCATTCCGACAGCTCCCACCAAAACTTGGCGTGATCTACACACCACACCAGTCTTGATTTGAGATGGGCTTGATTCACCTTGTACCAATACACAACTTCTTTTGACTTCGAAGTCAAGTTGCGATGATTTTTCATGTCAGTTTGGACCTGTAGCGAATACCCCATCGGATCACATACTCTCAAAAAGGGAGACGGCGTAGCACGGCCTTCGAGCGAATTAACGACCTGTTTATACCATTGTTTTTTCTCTTTTTTTTTTTTTCTGAGGGCGTTAATACCAACCACAAGCTCGGAGAAGAATTTCCGAGCAAGAGACGGAAGCACTCCGGGAAGGGCGAAGGGCATATCATAGGTGTTGAGGGGACCATGTTCAAGATAGATCTGGGAAATGACAAAAAAATTGTTTCATTTGTTCTACTCATGGAACGGTGGCATTCAAGGGATTCCAAGGCGTTATTTTTTTTCACATGGCAATTGGGGGTGACGAATTTTCTTATTAACGAGGACATCATTCGGAAGCATATTGGGGGGTTTTTTTTTCTCATCTATGCATTCACTCTACTTTCTTAACGAGCAGGACTTATCTTTACCTATTGTGCAAGCTGAGGCGCAGGGTCGCGATTGAACCAGCAGCACGAGAAGAGACTTCGCATTTGTCAGGGGGGAAGGGGATTATTCAGTGGCAGGCAGGTTTTCCTGATGAAACTTGATTGATTTTCTTGTCCGTCAAGCTTTTTCACTTCGACACAACTTCCATTTTATTTTCACCCTCCCCCCCTACCTTCCCAGCAGGTTCTTCTTTTACTAGCATTGGGGCATTTGTCGGCTCGCATATTTTTTGCATTGAACTCAGATAAACAATACCGGTGGCTCGCGCTGCATATCTTTACTGTATGAATCGATGCCGATTCTCGCATTTACCAGAGAAAATCCAATAGGACATTTTTGGGAAAACTAAACCTAGCGTGTCTCACTCTTTCTTGATCGACGTGATACTCGTGGTGATTGATGATGCTCCAGGCGTGATGAAGCTAAGATGCAGTGCGATGTAGACTATCTCGTACATAATCTCATACATATATATGTTGCTGACTCATGGGCTAAACAGATTTAGAATCAATAGATCGTATGCGAACTTGATATGTGGCTGGCTGGTTTGGCTGGCTGGAGCTTTCGGTATCGGTACAAGTCATGGTTATGGTTTGTGATGTGTGTGTTTTGGCTTCTTCTCCAATGGAACAAGGCGGCGGTAGCTAAATGCAGTAGGGAGTTCGTTCCAGCGTTCGGTTCGTTAACGATGAGACGTAAGCAAGCCCCCGTAAGCAGCCGCCTTCGCCGAGACCATGGACGCGGGCCTCTCTGGCTGGCAAGATGTTGGTCAATATAAGGCTAAACCTAGTTCATAACGGGGGTCGGGGTTCATTCGGGAGCTGATGCGACTCTACCTAGCCTACGCCTACCCGCTAGTAAGTACGGAGTACGGGGGTTCTCCCTCTCTTGTCAACTTTTTTTTTCTTGGGGTTCAGCCTCGAAAAAATTCCTGTCAGATTTGTAACTTTTTAGGAGATGGCAGGGGGGTTTCTAGTGTCGAATCCCTCGAACAGAACAGGACGAACCCTTGGTCCCTCCTTACCCCCTACAACCTCCCCCCAATCCCCCGGCTCTCTCTTAGGTATGCTTCCCTTGTCAGATCATATAGCCTGCATGAACTTTACCTGGGTGGCTGCGCGACGCGCCGAGTCGTTAGTGCTCTTGTGCCGCCGTCGATCAATGGATAGGTAATGTATATGATCTGACCTGACGTCTAGACTAGCTCCTGGGCAAGCCAGCCCTACCTATATGGGATTGTACTACTACTATACTACATTCCCAGGTTTGGCATGCCGCTCGAACCGCGGTATATTGCACGTGTGATACCTGGCATTCAGCCCACGGCAATTCGCATTGCGAATACAACGTCCGCTCGTGCACATACATGCCTACTGATCACCAAGACGTATCCAGGAGGGCAGGGCGAAGATCCTACTACTCCAACCCTAAGCTATTTCCAGGAGTCGCAGCAACTTGCATCGCATGCATGAATAGCTATATGCGGGCGTTGGGGATCCCATTTGCACTCTCTCGCCCTGCAGATATACACCTACTAGGTATATTATTACGCGTTATTGCCGGGTGACGTATCTCGATAGGGCAACTGGCAGTCAGCTCAGCCTTCCAGTTGCTGACGCTCGGCGCTCGAGGGAAGCAAGCGAGCCCCCTAGGTACGGCGACCTCTTACTCACCGCCCCCGCGGGCACACATTCGCAAGGGCAAAACCACGGATGGAGCGGACTACCCAGGTGGGAATATGTGCTCTTTTGTCGTCGGAGTATATCATACCCAGGACGGAAGTATATAGTTGCGGTCACCTTTACACCTAGGTAACTAGGCGGTTTGCGCGAATAACGAAATAGCAACATCGTATTATACTGCCGAACATGGGATATGAGAGTGATGGGGTGGAGGGGGGGTGGAGTAGGTACCTAGCATATGGGTCGGTTAGTTGAGATGTTGAGATGCAGTAGGAATAGAATACAGACCAAGATATGCAGAAAAAGAAAAAGAATCGGCATTACCAGTTTTCAGCTTTCAGCACGTCCCCGCCGAAGATTCCTATGTCGCGGCCATGGGAAGCAAAAGGGGAGGGAAGATGTAGGGAAGAAGAGACACAACAAAAAGGAAGCCATACTTTGGTTGCAACCTTCATCGAAAATCCCATACCCAAGCCAAACAGTAAAGAGACGTATCACCCACAGCTGTCTCTGCCGCTACGGGTTGCCATGCTTTTCGTGCTTTGGTGCTTTATGCACAGGTCCGCATTGCATGAGGGAGCTGCGTTTGCCTGCTTGCCTGCTGCACTATACTGCGGCGCACGCAGCTCACTCGCTTCTCCTCCTCGTCACATTCCTTTTTTTCTCTTACCCAAACGAGCCTGTTTCCCTTGCCCTATTGGGCAGGGACATACGGGCTGACGGGACGGTTTCCTTGGGATTGGCTGTGCCACACGCATGCTGCACTGCGCACGCCTTTCTCCCACACCCACCCCAACCACCGCCTATCATCCCACCCCGCTCCACGGCACGGGATAGGGCTACCACATGTGGCCCATGATGACGAGCCGCTTACGAACCAATGAACCCGCCCTGTAACATCCCAAGAGCCAACCGTAACCATCCCGTCGGGTCTCGTCCTCAGCCCGCGAATGGTTCCCAAGAATTTTTCTTTTTTTTGGCCTTCCTCGTTTCCCCGTGGTCCCTGGGTGACGTGACTGGTTTTAGTGGGTGGGCGCGGGGGTTTGAGGTACATTACATACCAGCATACTTCCCAACCTACATGAACATGCTTGACAGTGCGACCTACCACATGGAAAGAAGACGTTATTTGTTTTGTGCATTTCGGCCCGTATCCTTGACCTACATGCTAGGCTGCTAGCCGTGGGCATCGGGATTGGCAAGAGTCCCCCCCGGTACCTGGCCGGCTTTCTCTCTTTCTCTCTCGAGCGGCATACCAAAAGAGTAAAAAAAGCAAAAGAAAATCATCCGCGGATGCGACCTGGTTGCCGCTTTGAGACGACGGGGTGTGGTTGATGTCAACCTGGGTCGGCCGTCGCCCTGACCCGACTGGCTTTCTGGTTATCCCTTGATGCCCACGGCCGCAGCTCGGTTTCGCTTCACGTCGGCGTTGCTCACCTAGGTAGGCAATCAGCTCCTTTGTCTGCCTATCCTCGTACCGGGAATGTGTGCGGTAAGATTCGTGATATTGCAGGTATGTATAATGGGTATGGGTGTGTGGATGTTATACAACTGCATCTCCGCAAATCCATACATGCCTCTCGTTCTTATCCCCGACGCTCCCTTGACCTGGCTAACCTAAGATTAGCATCTACTTTTCCAGGTACGAGGCTGAAGGATGTAGAGAACTTTTGTGGTAGCGAATAGTAACACCCGGTTGTCGCTACTATTGGCAATCTTACTGGGCTCTCCCCCTGGACTAGGTGTTTGTGTTGGAGGCGGGCAATTGTACCTGGCCAGGTCTTCGGACACTCATGCTATAGGTTAGGGACGTTGCTATAATAGCAGGTATCGTGAAAAAAGAAAGGGAAAATAATAATCAGCTCACCCTTCAGCATTTTCTTTTTCGCTACCAGCGGCTGCAGGACCATGTAGCCGAGGTGCTGGTAGCTGCAAGCATCTCTGTTTTAAGGTCGTGTCTCCCGTACCCGTTCGCTCGTTCCCTGCTGGCTGGGACTTTCGCCGGGGTGGATTTTTCAAAATTCACCGACGCGAACGAACAGGGGAGACAGGGGATGTGGAGGGGGCCAAAAACCGAACCCAAGGTGCTTTCGTAGCTGGGCCGCTTACGCGCGTCATCGTCGCAGAAAATTCTCCGGCGGCATACGCGGCGTAGCCCATGGGTGCGGGCGGACGGACGGGCGGGCGATCGCGCGTTGCGTCAGTTGACGCAAAAGGCTCAGGTCAGGCCAGGTCCCGTCAGTTATCGACACGATGAGACATGAACGGGACCGGGGTCCGTTATCCACCTATGTACATACGTACCTAGGGACCTGGGTTGCTAGGGTACCTTACCACCCCTTATTATTGAGAGCAGGCTTTCCATCACCCTTGTTGATGTGAGATAAGTTTTGGAATCGGAGATTCGATAGTCACATCTGCGTTTTCCTGTCCTTCATTTTCTTTTTTCGGCCGACCCCTGGTCATGGACAAAAATACCCGCAAACTCCAACATGGCTTGCGACGCGGGTTTGACGGGGGATTGTCTACACTCCAGAGCTAGGATTTTCGACTTCAGTATCAGGACCGAGCGGGGAAACCGGCATTTCGTTAGCAGAAGTCGATAGAGTAACAATAGCCGGAGAAAACGTAAAATGGATGTCGAAATAGGTACCTACCTGACAAATAGTGATGAAAAGTTGACGTTCGCGGAAGTACGCAACCTGGGCATCGCACTTACACGTAGGCGAATCAGTGAACTTGTATAGCATGTACCTCTCTTTCATCTTGGCCCTCGTGTGATTTCTTACCGGGGGCGCAGGGTATGTGTGTTCCGGTAGATCATCAAGGTCTATTCTATGATGAGCCCAGCAATCATTATAGGTGCAGATATGTCTTCGTAGCTTCAGGTACCTTATTCACCCCCGATGTACTCCGAAAATGTCGTTGGTTACGAGACTTCAGTGTACTTCGTCGCAGGGGACCTAGTCTTGATATCCAAATCAGTGTATGTGATATGCAGAGGTATACGTGAACCTGACCTACTCCAATATTGTACCCAGTAACTGCGATATTCGCAATTTATTCCGCGGTGTTTTTAGGACTCGGATCCGGGTATTCCTGAATGGCCGAGGCCGATATCCGGTGGCGAGTCGGCTAGCTCGATCCTCCCGGTGTCCGGACATCCGCCTGCGGACGATTGCCGGGGCGGTCGGGTATCGTTAGCTTCACTATCACTGGAAGCAAGGCCTGATACCATTAGAAGTATATGCAGTCGGCGCGGTGCCAGTACAGCCGAGCGGTGGATGTGCTGTGATTCCGGTCATTATTAATACTGGTATGTAGCGTGGACGTGTTGGCGAGATGCGCTGCGGTATCGCACGGTGCTCTCTCAATGTCTGTAGGTAGAGTTGTATGCAGGATTCTTTGGATGCTTGTTGTGCGTTTGAAAATTTAAAGCCTATTTACAGAGAAAAACTTAGAAAAGGAAAAGCTTTCACTGTGTTCAGTGCACCTTCCATGCTTGCATCTACCATCTAGACTCATCGGTTCCTTGGCTCATTTACGTCATACCAAAACCACAAGCATACAAATAGGGAAGGACGGCCGTACTTAAGCTAATAATTCTTAAGTGGTTCATGATATGTGCGCAGTTGTATGTATAAAGGGCCGACCTCAAATAAGAGGGTGGGTATATAGCGCCGTACAGCTGTAAACTTAACATGCCATTAACTGCTAGCACCTTTAAAGTCAATTAGGATAAGTAACCCAGTGATAGTGTTGAGCTTAGATTTCATCTCGCGCTATGGAAATGAAGTAGATTCCAGCTGGACGTGATGTACTTGGCCAATCATCAGTAGTATTGGCTTCAAAGGAGGCACCTATCTTGTATGTGATCATCAACTCTTCACGATATCGCAAAGATGCATGCCTACATTAGTCGACTTTCGAGACAGTTCAGTAAACCCCATTCTCGACTATGGACCAGGCACGCCTGGGGTTAAACCCCTGGAGGGTTTTCGTACCAACGTATGAAAGCCGGTTGGTTCGAATCCAGCGGCGAGCAATCGTGTTTTTTTTTCCCTTCTTTCTTACCATCTCGAGGGCGAGTGACTGCGATCATAAAAAGTATTTACACATGTTAGATGGTATTAACTATCAGGTCTTAATAGGCCAAATACTTTAGTACTAGCAATATACCTGGTTTTATAAGGTTAATTAGGGTTAATCATACGATTGAGAGACAATTACGTTATGAGCTTAACAACCACAAACACCGGATAGATACCTTAAAAAGTGAGGGAAAAAATGCCTATCCTATGTTCTTTGTCTCTTTCTTATAATCAACAAGCCTGTGTTCTTACACACGTAGCAAGAGCTGAGCCTCTAATACTCAGGTATTTAGTGATATCTGGTGGACATAGGCAGTCCTGGTAGCTGGAAGAATGAGGCAGTATAAGAAAACATTCAGAAAAAGTAATGAAAAGAACGACATGATAGTAACATGAAGTTTTCGCAAACTTCTAATGGTATGTAAAGAGCGAGTACCCCTAGATAGCCCTGTATAATCTGTTGTAAATAATTATAAATTAACGCGCTTATGAAAATTTAGAATAAACATTGCACGGTAATTTTCCAAATTCGTATCCCTCATATATACGAATACATACCTACTCACGAAATGCAATTGTAAATCTCGTATGCGTGAAGAAATATTTACGGGCAGCTAAGTGTCGACCTTGTCATAAAGCCAACTAAGTGATAAGGGTAATAAATATGTTGTTGCACGAAGAGCTACAAGCCTGAAAGCTACCAGGTTATCTGTATATACAGGATGAGAGACAAAGGAGTCCATCGTAGGAGTCTGAAGGGGCCTAATCCCTGTATCCCTAGCTCCAGTAACCCCAGAGGGAGGTCAGTAATCCTAGAGAGGGGTTAGAGGTCACGAAGGGGTCAAGAGGTGCCCTTGTATTGACAAAGGAAGACTAGAGGTCAAGAGGGCCTAAGCCTGATACCCTTACATACATGCGCCCCCATTTGGATATTAAATTAGGTACCGTAACATGAAGTGGCTTTTCTTTTTCATCCCTTTTTTTACTGCTTTTGGAATTTTAATTTTCACTGTTCCCGTGGCGACGACGACGGCCTCGCTCCAAACGCGACCTCAACTTCCGTCGTCCGCACGATGCCGTTGTACGTCATAATCTCCTCCTCGCTCGTCGTCGGTGAGTGGCCCCTGATCTCCGTTCGTCTCTTCATATCTCGTAAAGCAAATGACTAAGGAAGCAACGGCGAGTTAGTAGTTGGTTCCTATTATTAGGTGGCTTGCTTGGCCCCTCATGTTCGGAGATATCTGAGTCAGGTTTCAGACAAGAAATCTCCGATGATGGAAAACGGCAGAAGTGGAAATTATAAATAGAATCCGGACATTAGGTACTTACTGATGTGCCGTAGAGCTGGTCTGCTTTTGAGCTATTGTTCCCTTGGCCGCTGGCCTTGTTGGCCTCCCCTGTGCCGTTCAACGCGTACGGGCCACCTCGGTAACGGTAGTTTTGATTCGACGTTCCACGAAGAGAAGAGAAAAACCGAGGGAACCAGACCATAAACAAGGGCCGCAAAGCCGGCCCCGAGGCCGTAATTATTGCCAAGTTCGTCTCGACGGCTGAATATGTGAATCTGATATCGTAGGAGTAATCGAATTTCATCGGATACAGGGATGTTTCTATAATCCATAACATCCGCAGGACGCTGACGACGGTTACACTGAGAGATCCTGTTAATCTTGTGATGCGCCTCTGTGGAGTAAATTGAGAGCAAACTCACACTGCTCCGAGGAGAAACACCGCCATTATGGCGAGCTTAACCTTGGGGGCCATCTTCAGCCCCATGAAGATCCAGAACGGAAGTGCAAGGACTAGCACGTCTGTGAAGATGGTCAACGACGCGGTCGTCACGTAGAATATCCCAGTATCGATGCATTTCCCCTCCAGGAACGGGTTGGTTATTCGCTTCCAGAAATACGAGATGGGTGAGCATTGGAAGATGACGGTGACGAAGATAGCGATCATTAGCCCGATGTTGAAAATGTTGAGGGCGTGTATCGAATATCTGATCTTCCGTCTCTGCCCACCTATCCGCAGGAGGAACGTCAATACCGAACACTTGACGAGGGCGAGGATCGGGTTGTAGAGGATCTGGATCACGTAGTTCCAGTACATCCCAAGGCTAACGTCGGCCGTCATAGGAATATCGTACACATGAACCCCGAGGTAGGCCGTCCGCATGGCTAATACGAGATAAAGTCAGCAGCCTCATTCCTTAGCGCCATGTAGTGTACCCTTACCCATATAAGAGCATCCAGTCTCAGCGATCGAAAACACCTGAAAATTTTAGCAAAGCCACCTAAAAGCAAGAAGGTGGCGGCTTACCATAGCTAGACATGTGAGAGCGTCGTCTGTGAAACCTCGTCAGCCCTACGTCGATAGAAGGCGTCCGTTTTCCTGCCAATCTCCTCGCCCGTCTACTACTTACCCCATCCAAACTGTCTACTCCTCACTCGCCCGTACACTCTGAGCCCCACAACTACCAGCGCGATCGCCGGGAAAAAGAATAGAATGAAAAGTCCGCCCTGCTGGAGGGGCGAATAGGGGTAAGCATCGCTAATTTCTCCGGACGGCCTCCCAGGCCCCTCGAGGGACTGTCTCTTCGCTACGGTCGAGAGGAAAGTGTACATGGAAGACTCCATCGTCGCATGCGTTGCTACTTGTTGTGCAGCAGGATAGCTAAGTCCATTCAAAAAGTCTAAGTTAAGCTGGTGCCGCTTCGCGTCGAACAGAAACGAATATATCTATATAACGGCCGCAGCATCTCTATATTACTCGGTAGGGCCCCAGCACGGCACGTCAGAGCAAGGCCAAACAGCTTGCACATCCTCATAAAGTGCTTTAATGTCTCTGTCCTACTACACATTTGAATTCAGCCTCTTTACGTCAATACACCAAACGTCTCTTTCTGGTTAAAAGGCGACTGCTTCGCCGAAAAGGGGCAAGGTGTGGACGGGATCTCGCTGCAAGCCAAGACTTGTTATATGGTTTCTATATGCCCTTCCGCATATGCTTGGCCCTGTTCCGTTGGCTTCAACGGTATTGCCCTGCAGGACGACTGTTCACGTCTTCGGGCCTATCCGTAGCCTTGGTTCCCTTATCAAAGGGACCAAGCTCTACACTTTGATACGAAAAGATACTGGCAAAACAGACTCCTTGAACTAGCTCTTAGCTTTGGCTGTAGAAGAGGGGATAGTTGGCGAAAGGGCCAATTAGAAATACCGCATGACCAATCTATATGTCATGTGTATGAGAAACAATGCCGGCTGTCTCGCGGGCACATAACCCCTTTCGACGGAGTGGCTTTCGCAATTGGGAACAGTACGCGTAGCCCACCGATGCAGCATCCGGCATTACCCAGGTAACTTGATGGGTCGTCGAATAGTTCTATTTCGAACAGGTCACGTATCGAATTCCAACCGAGATTCGACCTTTCTCGGCGTCGTATAGGAGGGGGGACGGTTGGTATCACGACATGATCGTTCCGAAGATCACAGGGGTTGAATTGCGGAGAAAGAGCTTGACGCCTGCGTGTCTAGAACACGGCCCGTCTTAGATATGCATTAGGTAACCGGTATTATAGCTAGAAGCTCGACCTGGGGTAAAGGTTGCTTTGAGCACCTGCATCGGGGTTACCCCTTGGCATGGCTGTGGCATCTCCCTTATTCGCTGTCGTATTTAGCCAGGCGGCTGACAATGTAACCGACCTACAGGGGTAAGGGCAGAATTCAAACCTCCTGGCTGCTCGGCTTTATCGGGACGAAAGACAAATAGAATTTCGTTGGGTGTCCCAAGGTTCGTTTATTTATTTGTGGAATTGCATCTTTCCGGATCAAAGTTTTTTCATCTCAACTCTTGTGAACCTTCTCGCCGGGGAAAGTCTCGGTCGTCCAGGGCTGCTTCTAGATTCCCATCACTGGTTGATAGACGCGATGTGACTCTCTGATATCGACTTTGTGTGAAAAGGATAAGATATAACCTGAACAGCCTTAGTTAGCATTCGGCCCCGACCCTGCATGTGCTTGTTGCCCGGCCTTTTCTAATACTTATTAATCGTCTGCGGGTCTTCGGCAAAGGTTGAAGAGTAGCGCCGGAAGTTTCAGCTGCTTCTGGACTTTCGTAGGGTCCGGCTTGCCTTGCCTCCTCGTGTTTTAGCGCGGAAGGATTCTCATCCTAAGATCTGATCTGCTGCAACTGTTGCACTAGATCAAGCCCCTTAGAGCCTCCCTTCCATGGTTAACGCCATGTGGTACCATGCGACAGCCAACGGCCGACGGGGGCACTAACCGTAACCCCCCGGGTCCGGTCGTAAGATATCGTGGAGCTAGGCATAATATATATGACGGTGGGTAGACACGTTTCTCACGTGGTTTGTTTAAAGTGTCTCTGGTTCGCCTCAAGCTGTCTGACTGCATCGTCTACCGACTTCCTAGCCACGTGTAACCACGATGTCTGTCTTCAAGGTCGCCGCCGTAGCTGCTTCGCTAGTTCCTCTATTGCGTATTGTCGGAGCTCAGACCATCGTCGTGGAAAATGCCACTCTCTGTAAGCTCGCATTCCGAGTTGAATATAGGAGACATCATAACTGACCATCGTATCAGCGGCCAATGAATCTACTATAGCCCCTGCTGTGGCTAGCGTCGACGCGCGGGAATCCAATTCGACCGCAGACCTCTTCGCGGGAGAAACGCTGCAGCTGACTGACGCTGTGCTGGCTAATCTTACTGAATTGGAACTGTCCAATGTCACGTTATTCAGCTTCCAGGATGAGTCCAACTCGACGGAGTCGCTGTCCAAACGGAGCATATTTGGGAAATGTAAGACATACCCAGGTGACTACCTTTGGCCCTCGGAACGAACCTGGAGGTTATTTAACATCTTACTTGGCGATGCGTTGATCGAGACTGTTCCCTACGCATCATCTTGCTATGACTCCTTCGGAAACTATGATGCGGCCAAATGTAGTTTCATCACCAACAATTGGATCAATGCATCGATTTACCAGTATGTTCCTGACAGCGATGAAGGCGCATGGCAGTACTAATACAGTTTTATAGCACCGAGGACCCGACATCAGTCAATGCTGTTCTGTTCCAGGGGTCTACTTGTATGCCACCGGCATTATTGCCATCGGAGGTTGAATGCCTGACTGGAGGGTACCCTGCGTATTCGGTTGCCGTCCGCAACGTTGCGCAGATCCAGCTCGCGGTCAACTTTGCGAGAAACTCAAACCTGCGTCTGGTCATCAAAAACACCGGCCACGACTTCAGTGCGAAGTCAGTCGGGATGGGAGCGCTGTCAATCTGGACTCACAATCTCAAACAGACCCAGTTCTTCAAGACTTACTGGCAGGGGTCCTATCGCGGTCCTGCCTTCAAGCTTGGCACGGGCGTCCAGGCATTCGAGGCGTATGAAGCAGCCAGGCAAAATGGAGTGACTATCGTTGGTGGCGAAGGTCGAGTAAGTCTCACCCATTACTTTTCCCGCATTTATCAACTCGATACTGACTAAAGTCCGTAGACTGTGGGTGTCATGGGAGGTTATCTTCTAGGTGGTGGTCACTCACCCCTATCTAGCCTCTACGGCATGGGTGCCGACCAGGTGCTATCAATGGAAGTCGTTACGGCTGACGGTCGGTTTGTGACCGCAAGCGAAACGAGCCACCCAGACCTATTCTGGGCCTTACGCGGTGGAGGAGGCTCTACTTTCGGTGTTGTAACGTCCGTTGTCGTTAAGGCGTATCCCAAGATCAAAGTGACCACCATGACCTATGTCCTAATAACAGGGCCGACTCTCACGGTCGACCAGTTTTGGGCAGCCCTGCGCGCGTTCTTCGACGGCTTCATCACCTATACCGACGCAGGGAATTACGAATATTTCCGCATCTCGAAACTTGGCGAGGGTCAATTCATGTCTGACATGGGTCCTTGGTTCGCGCCCGGGATGTCCAAGGCACAGCTTCAAGAGTTGGTAGCCCCGCTGTTTGCGAAATTCGAAGCGTTAGGAGTCCACGTTAATCCGGTTTACACCGAGTACGACGACTTCTATGACGCTTGGTATGAGAACTTCCCGGTTGAGCCTTGGGGTAGTGATGCAATTCGCCAGGCCAGTCGCTTATTTCCGAAGTCCAACTGGCAAGATGCGGCAAAGTTGAACGCTACCTTCGATGCCATAAAGAGTGTTGTCGAAGACGGCGGTTACGTTGTTGCGTTCAATATCGCGCCTGCACCAAAGGGAGGATACCCAGATAACGGTGTTAACCCGGCGTGGAGAAACACGGTTTTGCACGCTATCATGGCGACGCTGTGGAACGCCACCAGCCCCGAGGCCGAGATCAAATCCACAAGCGACAAGCTGACATTTGACTGGATGCAGCGCTGGAGAGATGTCTCCCCCGGCTCGGGCTCGTATTTATCGGAGGCCGACTACATCGAGCCTAACTTCACCCAGGCTTTCTACGGTAGCAAATACCCGAAGCTGTATCGGCTTAAGCAACTGTATGATCCCTTCGGCGTCTTTTACGCACACACGGCGGTCGGGTCGGAAGATTGGCAGATGTCGGAGACGATCTTGGGGAATTTGCCCTCGCAAAATAGTAGGCTATGTAGAAATTAGGACTTTAGAATGTAACCATACTCGCGATTCACTCCATAGGTACACATAAATAAATGAGCTTTGAAATTAACCAGTACGTTATTTGAAGATTTCCCGTTGTTGCTTTGTCATCATGGAGGTATTATCTAATCATATGGTGGGGTATCTTTGAGCTATATCAGCTATACTAAGAGGACCAACTTCCATCGTCGACTACGTTCGTACCAAGAGGTGAGATGGCCGAGTTGGTTATGGCGTGAGGTTAAGGTCACCTTAGCATCTAATTCCTCATGGAGCAATCCGCGTGGGTTCGAGTCCCACTCTCATCACGTCTTTTTTTCATTCAGATTAATAAACCATATTTTTGTTATCAATTTGGTATATGCGTGAATCGCGCTGTCAAATTAATTCAGTCTTTGAATTAATTATTGTGCAAAAGTTAGACAGTCGGAACGACTGTCTAAAAGAGGGATTTTCTTGATTACATAATACCACCCAACATAATCTTTATAGGTACCTGCAAAATATCTTAATCTTTCTCCCTAAATACCTACTCCAAGTACCGAAACCACCAAGCCAATGGAGACTGTTTCAATGATCGACAATAATGAGGTGATCTCTCAGGTCCTTATTATTTTAGACCGGGGTGATCTAGCAACTTCAGATCTCCTTGCAGAAAAGGCTACCTGGGTAGGTTTTTCAACCGTCTGACATCAATCCTCGAGTGTGGGCACCTTCGTTCCGTCTCAACAGAATAGACCAGGCAAGATATGACCAATGTTATGCTATGCTAAGCCTGCCACGCCGAATGGAGTGCGTCATGCATTTTTACCTATGCATTGAGCTGCGTTCCTCGAGCTAGCGCGCAACAACTGTGATGGAGTAGCGGAGATCAACAACCGGGTCGATGTGTCAGAACTTAATCGCTTCGCAGAAGGGACCTTATTTAGGAGTTCAGGGACTAGATGAGAACAGAACTCAAGGTTAAAATGCGGACAGAATATATCTTCTGATATCCAGTACTGAACCATCTTTCACATACAGTCTCGCAAGTGAATACCCCTCACACCCGGTCCCATTTCTCCTGACGATGTAAACAGTATGTGCGAACAGTGAGGATACCATAAGAGACATGTAGTCTGATCTACCTTGCGCTCGCATACATGTGTGGGCATCGAAAGGCAGGGATTTCACGCCCAAATCTTTACAACTCCGGTTCGTGAGCGGGGAGAGGACGGATGCAAAGGCACTGAAACGAAGAAGGAAACGAGGCGTTGAGTGGCTTCTTGGAGCAACTTTGGAGTCAAAAGATCGTTCGATTCGAATGTAGGGTGTCGAGTATTTAAGTATTTGCGTGATCTTCGAGTCCGCTTTCTTGTTCGTTTCATCACATCTTAGCTCCTGTAACAAAATCTCTTTGCGCAACTCCATAACTTTGACCCGAAATGCATAGCAATAACGTCCTCGGAGCAGTCTCGAGTTTGTTGCTCAGCCCGATGAGCTCAATGGCTCCAATGGCGGCACCTCTCAGACCCAATTTCACTGCCATCAGTGCCCACAATGGCAGTTCAGTGTTCGAATGCTGGCAGCTCGATGCGCCCTTCTCGTTGTCATCTGAGCGATCTGTCCGTGGCAGCGCAACGGCTGATCTCGGAAGTCTTGCCAATGCATCTTTTAGCATCTACCCAGCCAACTACGATATAGGGACACACACTGCGCCTCGTAAGCTGTAATTGCATCCACTCTTCCCTCGTCGACGAGTTTGGCCGCTGACTTGTATAACAAGATGGGCAATCTTCTTGAAAGGGATGGGACTATTCACCCTTCCCGACGATGATTCCGCCAGCCTCTACGTCTCTGCTGGCGAATATGGCATCATATTCGCGGCTGATACTGCCGACATTAGCGATAAAGGCCACGGAACCCATTTGTTGGGTATGACTGAACACGTCGCCATATTAATTCCGACCGAGGATAACGAAGAACCCGCCCATGAAGTATTGCATTCGGGACCATGCGACGCAAGTGAAGCGGGTGGCCTGCGGGAATTGGCTCTAAGTGGCTCGTACTCGAGTGCTATTGAAACCCTGTAAACCCTGTAGCGAGATGTCTACCTGCTTAAAGGGCATTCATCTCATTTGCGAACGTTGCTCTCTTAGCCAACAAGACTTGAGTAGAAAAATAGATTGATTGAGCCGCATCTTAATAAGGATTAGGTGATGCTAAAACAAAAGCAACCTGGAAATTGGGCAGCTACCAACCCCTTGCTTTAGCGCTTGGGGGCCTAATGGATGGGCCTAGACTTATACCAACATTTATCACTCACTCTTCTCTCAGCTCAACAATTATGATACCAATGTAACTCAGACTTAACTGCCTAACGGTCTTGTTGTCAGTTAAATGAATCTACTTGGAAGCGCTATTCCAGTGGACATTATCATATGAAGATATGAAGCAGTTCCCCGTATGCACCACGGCTAGGTTAGGCAATTTTGAAGCCATGAAGAACCAGAAGCTTACTCAAGTTAGCTCACTTCATCAGGACACGTTTCGCCTATCCTCCAAGGACACCGAAAATGGGTGTAATTTCAGCGGGTTTTCGGCCATCTAAGGTCTAAGGAGTCGATGAGTAGATAATTCAGATAGGTAAGTCTAATTCCCGCGCCAAAAGAGAAGTCCGTGTCGAAGAAAGGAAGTCATAATTGAGTACGTGGCGTCGCTTTCCCCAGCTTCCTACACTGGAAAAAGATTTCCTCCTCATTTTCCCCCTCCCCATCGGGGAGCTTCCAAACTCAAGAGGAGCCGCCAGGGTAGCCTCCACCCCTAGCCTCACCAAACTTCAAATCTTATTTAGGCCATAACCGTCCCAGTCAACGTTTCAATGTCCTCATCATTATCAACTACCATATCGAGGTTGGAGGGCGACATATCATCCGGCCCCGTCATCCAGGCGCCAGCAAAATTCGACTCCGCCTGTGCTAGCGCCGGGCTGTCTCTTGCGGGCTCGCGGTCGAAGGAAAAGTCCGATGGCAGTAGTGGCTTCATATAATTCGGCTGGTTATCCGATGTATGATCCCACGAATACACGCCCGAGTCTTTTCTGTGCTGCCCTCTATAGAAGGGCTCGTGGCCGCCCAGTTGACTAAGTTGCGAGAGAAGTGTCGGATCGACGTGCTGATTGAGAAGATTGGGTGCAGCACTCGTCGTCTCTTGCCAAGCTTCAGCGTTCCTCTGAACTGGTAATTGCTGCAAGGCCGTGACGAATTCCCAACGGAGTACTGCCAATTGGAATCCTGGCGTGTGGTCTAGCTTAGTCAGTATGATGCGTAGTCATCGTCTAACTCCTATCTTAGGTAATTCAAAGACTTACACGGACCCGCGATGGCATTTTGGGAGTCTCCCCACAACGCCCGGCATATCTTCAAGTAACATTGATCCGGATGGCCTTTGACTCTCTGGAAATTTAGATGTCGATACTCTTCGTCCTGAGTCTCGTTCATCCACTCCGGATCTGAGTCAGTCAGCTTGACCTTGGGTTTCTTGCACCTCTCTACATGCTTCCGTTTCTCTTCGTCGATCTCTTCAACCTTAGATTTCGTGAACCTCGTCCTACAATTCTCACATCCGAATCTCAGGCAATGCACCCTTTTGATGTGTTCCCTAGGAAGCGGTCAATGTCTCAATCTCCAATAGCAAGCGATAGGCTACTTACGTCAACTTTCCGAGGTCTTTGAATCCCTTGCCCATGGTACACACGTTCTTAACATGCTTATATCGGGCGGGATTATGCTTCCAGAACGGACATGCCAGGTACTCTTTCTGTTCTGCGTCGTCGGCCAATTCAGCGGTCTTGGTATCGAATAGTTGGATTACATCTCCCAGACGAGCCAGTGGACCACCACTTTCTTCTACTGTAGGCAGGCGACTGGGTATTCCATCACTTCCCCCCAAGCTTTGGATTCCCGGCGACATGTTGAATACACCGAGAAAGCTATACACAGACAATTAGGAGTTGCGGTGTATCACACTTTCCAATACAGCAAGTTTCCCCTGAACCCTCTCCTTGTGCTGCCTTTGGGGGACTTCGGTATCGAACAGATCCTCGGCCAACTTTGCGGATATTGGTGGAGTAGGGCAGCGCATCCACCGCTCTATTCCTCGCGAGCCCTCCTGGTCTTCCAGGGATTCGGTGGAATACACGCTCTCCTGAAAGCAGGGTAAGGTCCGGCTGCTCCTAGAATATCAGCACAGATGCTGAAAATGGGAATCAGAGCTACAACGCCCATAGATCAATTCGTTATAACACATCCAAGTCAATGTATAATGTCATACCTATTGTTGGGAATTTGTCGGTTCATTTGGCATAGCCCTCCCGCACCTCTTCTGTAATCTCGTACCTTGAAGAGGATGAAGAAATATCCAGGGTGAAGGGTGTCTACCGGTCGTGGTCCGGGAGTAGATAAACGCCTCCGGTCATCATCGCACCTGCGATTCTGAATACGGCATCCCAGCCTTACCTGTCGAGCTATACACTCCGCGCTAATTCTAACCACATTCAGTAATCCGTTCAATTTCCAAGACTTTCATCAACGGCAACTCGCTATTTTCTGTGGTGTTTACATTATAATCGAGTTGTTGATTGATTTTGTCGTAAAGCAACCTCACCCCCCCTTTATTTTTTAACGCCCCTATAAAGTCTCCAATCTTGTTACGAACGTATGCCACACTGAATATTAAAATTTATACTTTCGATCTCACATGAACAGTAGGAAATACTGTCTATAATATCCTAGACGCTGCGGGCTCTTTTTCTATTTCTTGAATTTTCATCATCTGCTTTTCGCTTATGCCGCTGAGACATATAAGTTGACAACGATATCACACCATTATTTTTATCTTTCAGTGACTCCAATCTTGCTAAAACTTTAGGTAGTTCTTGCTCTAGTTGGTATGCTATTGTGGGTAAGAACGACGACACCAAATCATACCCATCAGCACCATGTTGAATCATAAGTTCTACGATATCAACCCAGGGAATAATCCTAGATTCTTTCATTGGTGTTTTCTGGTCCTTTAGTTCTTGACAGGCAATTGAAGCCATGGAACGCAGGTTCGTGAGGGTGGTTTCCTTGTCGTAGCTCAATACTCCATGATGGAGTAGTAGCTCTAGGGACTTTTGATTCTGAACCGTAGAATTAACCATGTGACCCCTATCCTGCAGCATTGCCCGAATAGCATATCGTCTGAAGGACCTGCTTGTGGGAGTAGGACGTCCATCATTCAGGAGAGATGCCACCCACCAATCCAAATTCAACTCGAGTGCTAGAGGGAATAAAGTTTTGCAACCTTCTGGAATCTTGTCGAAATGTACCAGACCTGAGCGGTTGACTTTGGTAACAGCGTTATGGAGGGCGCCGAGTATTGGAAAGAGAGCGTGCTGCGAAAATTTTCGTGACATGGCAGCCCACTTTATTGCTGTGTGTACTAACTCCTTAAAATGATGAGTCTCCCCCCGCGATAAGTCCCAATACTTCGCCTCCAACACGAGGCTTTTGCATAGGGAGAGGTAGGGATCAAAGTTTGGGCCGGCTCGGCCCGTGGTGAAAGACAACGCACCCTCAGTTTCCATCCAGTCCCGGACTGTCCGATGCGAAAACCTGACGAGGCACTCAGGCCACTGGGGTACATATTCGGGCCTTAAAGTCATTACCGATTAGCGAGAGCCTTTGGGAAGGGTGGTAAATTATACCGACCGTATAAGTTCTATGCTTATGTACATACTGAAACTTCGCTCATCCACACTGAGCAGTCCTAATGTCCTACTATCGATGCGCTTTTTCATTGCGATACACTTATACGATATTTCAGAGACAGAGAGAGGCGCCGGCTCTCCCAACAACCTGCAGGTTTCGTTGTCCTCGTCAGCTAGCGAAAGCTGAGATATTGGGATCGGGCCACCGTGAGCTTTATGAATTAAAAGCAGTTGCGAAGCATGTCTCTGATATCTTGGCTCCATTTGGCGTAATATTCTGTCGAAGAGCAATTCCAAATCTCCCGGAAGCTCGTCAAGTCTGGCTCTGAGATCCGATATTCTATCCCCTTTAGAGATACCTTGGAGGAGTAACTTCACAACTAGGGCGACCCAGAGAAATACACCCGAACCCCTCTGGGCTACTTCACAAAAAAGGTCTCCTGCGAAAGGGGGATTCCGGGCTTTCATTTCGCAAAACCCCTCATTTTCGTTAAAAATATTTTTGTGAAGGTCTCCATGTCATTCCTAGTGAGATCCTGCATCGTAAGGCTAGGTGTCGCACGGAAGGCATCTTGAAACACGACCCACGGTCTGCTGGCAACACATATCTTGATGTGAGGGACGGAAGAGATATCGGTTATTAGATCTATCAGCTCGTGATGATCTCCCTTAAACTCGTCTAATCCGTCGATCAAGATTAAGAAGCGGTACTTGGCGAATATCGAATCTTTGAGCCTTTTAAGCTTTTGTATACATTCGTGAATAGTCCATTCTTGTTCATCATCGCCGAATATGTGAAGTGTTTCCCATCTCTCAGGAAACAGCTCAACCATTATGTCAAGCGGGGCGTTCGCTGCGATGTCGCGAAGTAATGTACGGAGGAGACCAAGCATAGACATATGAATCTCGGTACCCGAATTCCAGAAGTAGGAGCTCGCCGTTATCAGCTTACTCTTTCCGGTCCAGGAATTTGCATAATACCTCGTTCTTCTTTTATCGCCGATAAACTTCATCAAAGTAGACTTTCCTGACCCTGGCTTCCCAGTTATCCAGTAGATTCCGGTACCACCAGTCATCCAGTCGGTAAAGCTCTTAAGAGAAAATATCCACTTAAATGTCTCCCCCATGGCCTCTGGGATACGTTCATAGCGCTCACCAATGTTGACGAATGAGAGATTTCTCAAGAATCGGGATCTTAGGCCTTCATTGTGGTCCAATGGTGCTTGCCAGTGTCGATGAGCTAGTCCTGGCTGCTGCACTGTCTCCAGCAACATCTTTTTGAGACTTTCGATAAATCCATCTTGCCACTTTTCTTTGAGATTCCCGTCCTCCTTTTTCTCCTTCTTCTCTTGCTCCATCCATCGGAGGAACTGCGAACCAACGGAGCCTTCTTTTTTAATCTGCTGGAGAATCTCTGCCGAGTCTCGGCTCCGCTGTAATTCAAGCGTGATTTGCTTCTCGTAGCTTTTTTGGGTAAGCTCACTGACATCAGTTAGATAAGCTTAGAATAAGAGTGATTTCGAGAGATGATATAACCCCTCACCGAAGGGAATCCACGAGTCTCAAGGTGATTTGCTGCCGGTACCTGTCCAGCCTTTTCTCCAAACTCTCGATTTCTTCAGCTCTCCAAACAGAGAGAAGGGCTTGCCGAAAGTTCCTTGTGTATTTCCGGTTTGTTGCGCTCCTTAGTTTCCTCAAGGCGCCAAGTAACTTATCGGCAATTAACTTGGACTCTTTGCCCAGCTCAAATATCGCCTTGTTAGTTGGTTCGCTGGGCACATGCTTCATCGACTTGTCGAGCTTATCGCATAGGTCAGATAAATCTTGGGTGGTTTGTTCCAGCTCGGTATTGACCGCTGTGCTGCCGCTCGCGGAATTCTTTATCTCGAAGGATTTTGAAACCACTTTTGCGCCAAAATCGACTATCTGTATAGCAAAGGCTGCTACATTTGTGATTGATATTGGATCCATTACCATGAGAATAATGTGCGGTAGCAAGGTGCTCTCGCTATAATCTAGAATTCATGTTTTGAAGATGCTTAGACTATCATGATTATGTATTGATAGTATTCTGGGCTGAGTCGTCGGGGCAGTGTTCACGCTGTAAGTCAGTAATCAGCCCGATTGTAATACAGCATTAGGGATACTACCTTGTAGGTGTGCTCTGCAGTAAAAAGCTGAAAATTTGGAGTATGATACGGTGTGATGCTTATGCATTTGCGCATGCTCGCGATATATGAGTAAAATCTCGAGCCGATTGGAACAATGCAAGCTATAAGGCTTCGGTGTGCCTAGCCATTACATATACAAGGTAGCTCATATGTAGATGCCTACACTTGGTGGTATAGTTGATCTTGTTTTAAGACCTAAAGCGACGTCCAGCTTACGTTCCTCTTTAGGGGTACCAATCACTCCACAATACGCATGTTTATAACATACAGTTACAATTTCTTAGTATATATCTGCCTCCCTTTAACTTAGTAAATTCCATGTTTATTAAAAGTCTGTCTAGGAGGCAATGTTGCATTCGCAGGTAGAGGGTGGAGAAGAACCTTGTCAATATAAAAAAAGGGGGGGGAGAGGTAGGAGTTATATCCGTTACATCCATAGGTAAATACCTAGCCTGAAGAAATATCAGTATGTTTCCTTGCGAGTCTGGCCTTGCGAGTCTGGTACTTGGCATACTGCAGCTAATAAATTCCGAAATTTCTCAACGTCTTATTATGATAACCCGCGATATGCTCCCGTACGTGATTAGGATCATATAAATTCCTCATACGCCCGCTGTATACCTTCTGCCACTCTGCTAACTTTATCACCTTGACGTGTAGACATCGTGTTGTGCAACCGCACCAAGGCTTCCACCACCGCCGCTTTCCGTACCTCCTCGCGGGTGCCTGAGAACTCGAAAGGCCCCCAGGCCTTAGCCTCGTCTGGTGAGGAAACTCCGATGTAAAGCAGGCGGACGGGCTTCTCATCCTGTTGCGTTGGTTCATCGGTGCCGATTAACGCAACACCCCATGTCGTGAGGCGCTCATCAAGGGTGGTGATCTTACGGGCGCCTATCGCCATGTGTTCCGCAATCCCTCTATACGCCAGGCCCAGCTTCACGAGCATATCTACGTCGGCTTGTAACGACAGTTGCTTGAGACGGGTCACATGGGAGACCGTTCTGTCGGGAAAAGCAACGCTCGCCTCGAGCAAGAACGTGAGTGTCGGACCGGCCGTTCGACCCTCGACTATCCCGAGCGTCTCGCCGTTTTCACGAAGCATTCGGATGATGTCGGCGGCCTGGGCGGTAATGGATTCGGTGTCCCAGGCACTATATTCGCTTTCGATACTCAATTCGGTGCATTCGGATTCTGAAGCTGCAACTTCTCGCTCGGGTCCCGTGATTGGGATAGTAGATTTCTTTCTGATCATTGTTGCTTTGATATACCTTGGTAATTGGCGACTTGGCGATTAGGACATAGGATAGGTAAATTTGGTTGATGCGAATTGCTTGTAGAGGACTGTCAGGCAGGCTATTGGGCTTGACAGTGAGGAAGATTGGGAGAATGAGAATTCGGAGCGGCTTTCACGTTCACATCCCCCCCAAAGTTACTAACCTCCTAAGTTTTTGACTGCTATCTACATAAGTTTTGTTTGGAGCTATCTCCATCTAGTACGTGTGTTTGAGCTGATTAGACTTTAGTTACGAAGGTGGTAGTTTAGACGGTAGGTAGTTTCACGATTACCCAAATTTAATATTCCGATACTTCTCGTATTACAAGCTGGACTTTCAGTCGGGTTGGCTAGGTATTCATAAGCAATTTTGGCTCGCTGTGGAATATACGCCGCCGTGAATTTGAGGATATACCACCATGCTGTTATCGGACCTATCCTTTACAGCACGTCCATATCACGGTGCCTTGGGGAGAGCATATCGACGTAAAAAATCCGGGCTATTCAGTTAGTTTAGATATTTATAGAACGCTCGTCCACGCTACCGGTGAAAAGAGCCCAAACTTTACCACGTGATAATCATGGCGGCTTTGGTACGCTTAGGTTCTAGGCCAAAGGGACCGCTGAAGCTTAAATACACCTCCGACAGCCCAATAAAATTAAAACCCCATTTTTACCAGGTACGACCGGAGATAAATAAGGACAATCGCAGTCGAAGGGTCTGAGGTTATGTGACATAAGAGACACCATTGCCGAACCTGTAACTTTAGTCTAAGCGGCTTCCTTCAGAGTTGTTTTACTTCTGAAGCCATATTGAAGAGCTGTGCTATTTAAGGAGTGGAAACCCCTATCCCTGAGATTGCTTATCGTATAAGGGAAGCGAGGTTAAGCATTTGGCGGTAAGAAATCGAATGCAAGGTGACGGCGGTTAGCGTCTTAGAACAGCAGGACGATGTAAAAGTCGTGCTGTGCTCGAGAGACATCTCGTGCAAATGAAAAACAAAGCTCCATTAAAGGGATGTATTCAAATGTCGGTATTTGTAGCTTTTTTTTCCTTGAGCGACTCCCTCAATGCGAACATTGTGGCTTAGTACGAAATATCGACGACGAAGCTCACGATGCTTCATAACGCTCTTGTTTCTGTGAAGGTTTTTGGAGCCTGAGTAGTATGATGAATTGAAGATGACTTGATATAATAACATAAGCTCTTTTCTGCCCTACCATGATATCACTTACGAGTCGAGATTGACGGATTCAATGATTCCATAAACGGCGATCAGCTCGAATTACAACGTGTCAAATCGTCATCAAACTCGTCTCTAATCAGCAAAAAGGCTGATCGGAGAATGCTTGAGTTTTGTCGGCGCGGACAAGTTCATATGATCTCGGCAGCCGTCATGTGAACAGAAAATCGTATTCTAATATTAAAGTCAGCGACGGCTTGACCGGTAACGGCTCGGACGGGTAATCGAGGGCGGCCATTCGGGTAGGTGGTGAGATGACGTATTTTATTGAACAGATTGAAAGTTTACATGATTGCGTGACCTGCCTAATGAATTAACATTCTGACATGAGCCCCCGGATTATGGAATTACTCGAATAGGTCGCGCTGTGTGTATGTGTGGGTGGCATTCGCGGGTATGCTGACGGTGTAAAAGCAGGAATCGCACCCGCAAGCGATTGACGCTGTTTGGCTCGATCGTATTATTATGAGCCCATATTAACGGCAGGTTATGTGATGTTTGCTGTGACCGACGGTAGCCTCCCGAGGCATTCGACCGCGTACTCATGTTTTACGACAGAGACACGGCAAGTACCGAGACGACTCGGCCTCGCGTCCCTTTTCGTAGGGGCGGAGGCTTGGTGCATACTGAAATGAAATATTCGGTAGTGATAGCTCTTGGCAGGGCCTATTGCTTTGTTGAAGAAGGTAATCATGTCGTACTCTTCAAAGGCGAAGGTCGGTGGTCGGCCTTTGCGACGGGCGACGAATTTAGTTGATCGACTTCGGGAAAAATGACGTGTTGCGAAAAAGCAGGACCTGAGCCACTATGCTGCGAGACCCCATTGCGTCAAGTTCTTCAACCACTTCATTAATAATTTTACCTAGTCAATAATAGAGCCGAAGTGCAGGATTGTTCGGGTATCTAATAGGAATTTATTCCCATGGCGCGTTGGTGGTGGACAAAGTAGGCAAGGTGGGTTCGTCAGCGGCGGCACTCGATTAGGATCTGACCGTGTGTTAGTCGCCTAGTCGCCTAAGTCGCCCATGTCACCTACCAGAACAATGGATGTGGCTCATGTAGCCTGTACGAGGATGGAGACGTCTCCTGTATCTGCCGAGTCTTATTTCCCATAGCGCCAAGCTCGTAGAATTTACCTGACCCGCCGGCTCACATCTTCTCGTATGAAGCGAATTGACTATTTCGCAGAGGTTCAATTGAACGTAACAGTACCCCACTGAATAAGCCTCATCGCCCATACCTATGGATATTAGGCGGAAATTCGAGGCCGCCGACTTGCCGATGGGAAGCGTGCCAGCGTGCTAGGGCATTCAATTGCATATTGCATTCATTGCAACCTGCCTCTTTTTCTCTGCGGTGAGGGATTACCTAACCACATTCTTCCAAATTTGTTAGGTGGTAGGTCGCGTGCGATTTGAAGTTCGGCTCGATTTTTGTCTCTCAACGGCTACACCGAAACAAAGCTGAGAACCATGGGCGAGACCGTGAGTCTGTGAGGAGTGAGGACAGCAAGGCTATCTTGTCTCGCCCGTATTCCCAGTCCTTCGAAGCCATGTCTTTTTTAGCGCTCAGCGCCGTCTCGTGCTCCTATGTCAGCTGGTCCTCCTTCTCCACGATATTTCAAGATGGGTTTCTCTTTTCGCTTCCTTACGGCTATTCAATCTAACCTCCTCAGAGGTCTAGATGACTCTGGTTGGTTGCGATGGCTGACATGTTGAAGCCAACAAAAAGCCACTTTTATAGATATCCAATCATATTCGTCAATTGCTATGCCTTCATTGGAGGGGCGATCCTCCAGGATCCTGTGGTTTCTGGGGTAATAGTGCTAATGGTGCAAGCTAAAGAAGCACCTAGTAAGCATTGCAGCACGAGATGCAGTAGAACGCACACTTACAGCTCCTTTTTCATGGGTGCTGCATCAAGTGGTTAATGCGTTATGTGTTGGCTCGCGAATACCTACCCAAGGACCTTTTGATTGATACAATAAACAATAACCAAGCGGTTAGGTCGATCAGCATGTTATTCGCAAGCAATCCACTTTCCTTACAATCAATCATTTCGGCACCGGGAACAGGTGGAGCTTCTTGTCTTCAAAGGGCACGAGTCCCAACGAGTTTCGGTTGATCGCGCCTAAGACGAGATACCGACTTTCGTCCCTAGGTAATCATGATCACCTGCCGAGCCTGCACCTGCAATCTGGTCATTGACGCAGCTGTGCCGCAGGGCCCAGTTACAGCTACAAACCCGAGTACATAACACATAATTCATAGTTTAAATAAACCATATTGCGTGGTCAAGCGTCATCCCGCTTGCCCGCTTGGTCAAAAATGCATTACAAGTATTGCTTTTCTTTTCCTATCTACGCGTAGCCGCAGCTGCGGTGCCTCCTGGTTACATACGGCCTGGACATCCTGGACAGCCTGGTTCGAAGTGGCTAATATGGCGGAGAGTCGGTGACCGTCACCGCTCTCCTTGGCGTCTATGAGACATTGTACACAATGAACACACGGCTGCTTAGGTGGCTAGCGAGTTGCTAGCCTGCTGTGGCTTCGAGCCGCCTCATCAAACCAAACGTTCCAGTCCCTTATGTGAAACTTTCGTGGGTAGCGGCAGGGAGACTAGGCGTAGAATGGTACTTTCTAGTCTCGCGCCCCGATAACGCGGCGCTCGCCCTAAACAAGTCTGGACCTCGGGACCCTTGACTTTGCTATGTCTTTGCTTGTTTCGCTCTCCTACCTGTCAAACGCTGTTGTGGGGGCAAAGGGACAAATACATGGGATGGAAATGGACCCCTCATTGCTCGCATATAAACCTGAACAACCCTCGAACCGCATGCGGCAGCTCCCCGCGTATGATACATGATACCCTTCCTTCTATGAATAGCCCCCCTTTTCTTACTAGAATCCTACTCTGATTTCTGCAGGCCAAATCATATATGTACCACATATACGTACATTCTGTATATATCTGGGGATCGCGACCAATCGACTCTCCTACTGCGCCGTCATCACATTACCTAGCATATACATATACCCTTGCTACTTTTGAAGGAATTTATTCCTTGACTACAACCCACCCTATCCGCTACCCGAGAGCTCCAGTCTCCAAGCTACACATGACCATGCCCAGAAGAAAGAGCCAGGCCCCAGGCCTTTATTATGATGTGCCCGTCGCCATCATACCTCTGATCAGTTCGATTCTCCTTTTCATACGACTCTACCGTTGGCAAAGATCACAATACTATCAACTACTCAACCTCATCGACAACACAATGGAGCAAACACTATCACGACTCTCCAAGGCTGAAGGTCCTACTACCTTCACCAAGTTCAACGAGCTCCCACCAGAGCTACGCATCAAGATCTGGCAACATGCCATGCCAGACTCAAGGACAGTAGCTGTCAAGTCCCCTTACACGAAGCAAAGACATACGCCTCGGTCGTTAGAGGAGGTAATGTCGGAATCGCACGACCTAGAGGAAACGTGGTACTCGACAACACAAATTCCCGCCCTACTACATGTCAACGCGGAAGCGAGATACGAGGCACTTAAACACTACACGTTATCGCTCGGCGTGGGAAGCGCGCAACCGCGAGTCTACGTCGACTTCAACCGAGACACTATCTTCTTCGGCAACTCGGAACTAAAACCCGAATGCTCACCATTGTGGGCCTCGACACGAGACTTAAACCAAGTGCAACGTCTCGCAGTCGTTCCCGAGGGTGCATGGAGAGTGCTACGATGGAAGAAGGTCGACCTCAATTCCCTGGAGAAGATGATATTCGTACACGACACAGAAAAGTTCGAGCTCGGCCCATTACCACAACTAGTTGAAGATGAGCCCAAAGAAATCGAGATAGATTTACTCGAGGCGCAGGCACAGCGCCTGGAGGAATTGCAATTGGAAGAGGAGCTACAAGAGGAGACGACGATGGATCCCATGAAGAAGCGCATGCAGGCTGCTCGCGAGGAGATAGACACATTGATGATGGTACTACCTACCCAATGGGAGAAGGAGCCTGCAGTGTCGACTGCAGTGTTCAGGAAAAGCCGCGGCGATCGATGGCTGTGCTGATTCGCTACATATTTTTTGCGACACCCCTCGTCAGCCAGGACATGTCTTATCTTCCTGTACATCATTCTATTATACCCACCTTTCAATCGAACCAACCGGATTTGCCAACGCGCAGATTCTCTAGCTGTAAAAGGATTCAAGTTTCATGAGCAAAACATGTTAGAAGTGAAAAGCGATGATCAACTACTTCACTATGATGTTTTGCGATTTATCATAAAGTGACCAAGCGATGAAAAGGACACCTAGTCGTGAGATGAGTGATAACTTGATTTTTGAACTAAAAAAAGGCTCATCCATCGCCATCAACTCTGCCTCGTCTTTCTCAGACATGCATGCATTGCGCAACATAACCCTTCCTTGCTAAACATGTCTTGCCCTACCCTTTGCTTACGTACAGATATACCAGTCGGCGGGTTATCTTTATCTTTGTCTTGAGGTAAAACAAGGTCGTGTAAAGGGGAATATGAGACAGGCCTCGATGTGTGGCCCATCCCACGCCCACCGACGCAATTGCCCGTTTTTTCCGCCCCCTATTTTTCCCCCTTCTGCAACGCACAACGAAATGCATGTTCTATCCGATAGGCAATGCACTATGCAGCCTCGAGCTCTAGTACTCTGCAAATCATCAACTGGAATAATGTCTGCCTACATAAGCGTATGCACACTAGAAAAAGGGACAGTGCTGAGGGTAGATCGAATTGTGACGAATTCTTTTTGAGTCATGCATTTGTCTCTTCCGCGCAAACTTACACGCGTCCCGCATGATGTCGTCCCCCCTATCTACATACATATGTCTCTCTTCTTCGAAACATCGCCCCCTCGACGACGACGGCGACGATCACCCGGTTTTGCCGCAGCCTCACCGTAGACGTAGCCCCTCCATTTCATTACGAAGAAGCTAGATATAACATTGAATCACACCGCCTCCTCCCGTAGTCGCAGTCCCGCAAAAACAGTTCCCGACGATAATTTTTTTTCGCGCCTTCGCTTTCTTCGAGGCCGAACTGCGCCGTACCCACAACTTACGCAGTTAGTAGACGCGAGACTGCTTTCTGGCGGAGTACGGGTACGACCGCAATTGCGAAGACACTTAGGGATACGACAGGTAATCACGACAGTTAATCTCGAAAACTCTGGCAGTTGACAAGTAGCAATCTACATAGATGAGAAAGAAAATAGATAGGCTATCATTTCATTACCCTGGAAGACATATGTGCGCACCCCAGCGTGACACGGCATTCGCGTACGCGCCTCTCCCATTTTCCTTGAAGATCCTTGGAGATGATGAGCGAGCCGCCCGCCTAAGTGCCGGCAGCGGGCATCCGGCTTCCGGCAGTATTCCCGGTCTTTTCGAGTCTCGCGTCTCGCTGACCTGCGTCTCGGCTGTACCCTGAACCCAACGTGCGCGCACGGAGTAACTCCCGTCGCTAAGGGCTTGGCGGATATATTTGCCATTCCCGAGATCTGTGATCTTGATTTTCCCCGAGCCTCCTAACCAGGTTTCATCATCTATTTTTTTTTTCTTTGGGCGTCAATGTTTCCCCGTCTCACAGCTTGCTCTTGACGTCAGCGCCGCTGGAGCTTGCGTTATCATCCCCTCCCCCTCCTTCTTTACCCCCACCGCCCCCACGACTCAGATACGAGTCCCCGAGCCTCAGCATGTCCACGGCGCCGTCGACCATCTCTTTGACGATCTCGGCCGCGGGCTGAATCTTCCGGATGGACCCGGCGACCTGGCCCATGAGGTGCGGGAAATCGATGTCCTCGACGCCCTCGTCGAAGTCGTGCTCGATGGGCACAATGCCTTTCCGACACAACTCGTCGATGCGTTTGGAATCGGCGTGCCACCGCGCAATATACGCGTTAGTACGCATACGCAAGGGGCGTCCCGTCAGCACCAGCGTCCGCTGCGTGTCGTCGTACCCGCAGGTGACCACGGCCTGCTTCTGCTCCTCGCTGCAGCTCGCCTCGGCGCTCGCCACGAACCGCGTGCCCACCCACACGGCCGAGGCGCCCAACATCAGGGCGGCCGCGATGCCTCGTCCGTCGTAGATACCTCCGGCCGCCACGAGTTGGACCGGCTTCCTCGTCAGCGGTGAGGTGTACTGTTTGACAATGTCGGCGCAGGCGGGGATGAGGACACTGCAGTGGTTATTAGCCCACAGACTTGACCGAGATGGAA
>JAOXNQ010000003.1:1823799-1853082 GCA_028571165.1 Hypoxylon perforatum
GACGGCGGCGGCACCGGCGTCACGGCCGCGACGAGCAAGGCCCGCATGTGGCTTGCAAGGTTCGCCATGCGCGCCGAGGACTACGGGACGGCGAACCGGCTCGCGAGCGAGCTGTGTCAAGATGGTGTGGAAGTCGAGGAGGCGAAGGCGCTGATTCGCGAGGTTAGGTCGAGGATGGAGGCTAGTGGGATGAGCTTGCCTACGTGACCTCCGGTTGTGAATTTTTAGACCACATCGGGTGTATTAGGGGCTGGTAGCATGGCGTTTAAAAACTTACGGATGGGGGGAGGAAGGGAATGAGCTACGACGTTTTGATGAATAGACGATGAATAATGCACGATTGGCGAGGAATGAGTAATTTCTGGTGGGATAGGAGCAACATGGACTTTGTGTACTTGGAAGAAGCTTCTGAGTACTGGTGTTTAGAACTTAGTGCTCGCAATCGAATGCGGGTAGCTACCTAACCTACTCAGGTGGCTACTCGATTTCGCCTCGTCTAGGTACGGACTTCGCGTCGCAACGTAGCATGTTCTAACTACTCATGTCTAACCCAGAGCGCGCCTTGTCTCGGCGCGCTGTGAGAGAGAGTCACTTGGCTTGGAGGCGGTTCGTGTTGGGATTATATATAGCTCCCGATCGCTAGGTCGAACTAACCCAGGTCTTTGTCTACTTAGTCGGTCATCATGACGGCGCCGGCCGTATTACGCATGTTGGACCCTTGTAGTTATTCATCGATCTAGTAGCTTCTCTCGTGACTGAGTGTTGTGAGATTGGTAGCCTTCTTAGTCAGACTGCTGGATGACGGGCAGGAAGCGGAAAGAGAGTGTGTGGGTGTGGTGGTTTGGTTGGTTTGGTGTTGGGTAGATGGGTGGGTGGAAGAAGTCTTAGATGCGTAGGGCTAGGTAACTAATTAGAATACGCCAACGCATGAGACACATGACGGATGGTGTTGAGGCGCAGGATGGAGAATGGAGAATGGGTTAGGGAAGACTGGGCAGCTTCTCTTCTTGTTTGCGGGCTCGTACTGTTTTTACTGCTATTACTCGTAAATGGTGAATACGTTTGTTCGGACTTAAGCGGACCACACAGCTCTAAGTAATATTGGCTCCGTTATGAGTGTTCTACGAAAGAAGGTGGAAGGAATGCGATCGTAGCATGGGTCGGACCGGCGATTTCTTCTGTGCCGCTAAGATCGTACGGTCTTGGCTAACCTCGGTCATTATCTTATTATCTTTGAAGGAATATCAGAACAACGATAGGTGAGTCGAACATCTTAATTCCTATCTATAAAAAGACGTCGGCTAGCTATCTTCGGTTTACCGGATAGGTTGAGATAGCCTATTGACTATTGACTATTGACTCTTTGGTAACATTTCGCGATGGCCGTCCAACTTGTCGTGACCAATCTGTTACGAGGTCACCTAACTGGTCGTGCCATTGCGTACGATGTCATTATGTACAGAATACGGTGGTTGGCTATTACTGAGAAGACAGTCAAGACGTATTATGGCCGAAAGGCAGACCGAATGGCCTACGACAGAGACATTGTCTCTCCGTAAAGCCCAATCGCTGACTGTAGCTGCCCATGTCCGTAGTATACGCATGTCTCTTCTCCAACACAACTCCTCGAACAATTTCTCTTGATTGTCTTTTGATCAAGATGTTACATGTAAGCGAACGGAGCAATGAGAGAGACTGAATTGTTGACGATGATGGAATTGGATGTCAGTGTGTATGCCCCGCGCCAGCAAGCCTAGCTCGACTTAGACAGCTGCAGGGCGGCAGACAAAAATACGAGCTGGACGGTCTTGGCAAGGAACTTGCAACCACAGGCACACACAATCACATGCATATACCGTCGCATTCTCAGATAGTGGAAGATCGCGGTTGGTTCGATTCTTTTTCCCTTTCCCTTTTTGGGGTGGCACGAAAAGCAATCAAAAAAGGGAAGGGAAGAAAGGTGACAGGAACAGTAAGAAGAAAGGCGAATTAGAAGCTTCCTGATGAGTTGTTCGTAATAACACAGCGGCAGGTTCTGAGAGAGGAGAGGAGAGGAAATAGATAGCCTGTCAGGCCCGTCAGCACCGGTCCCACGCATACATAGCAGCCCAGGCGCTGAGGCGATAGAAAGCAAAAGAGAAATCAAAGCGGGGGGCTGGGTCCTCATGCGATGGCACGGTCATATATACAGTTAATTTATCTTAGTCGAGCAGGTGGTGCTATTATGTAGATTTTAAAGTCCATGGCAAGATAGATATCGGTAAGCCGACGAAGAAAGACGATGGGAAAAGACGAAGGCGGGATCGCAGCATGCAACCATGGTCGACTCTGGCAAGGTACATGATCAGATCCTTACCTTGTGTGGATCTCAGCCTGCAGGACCCAACCACCAGAGCAGAACCCATTGGCTGCTATCATGTTACTCAACCACGCATCGCATTGAATTACTGCATCCTGTGTGCGCGAACTGAGCACATATCCTTTGGGTACTCGGAGCCGTGCCGCTGGCCCACTGCCGTTGGGTATTGTCTGTGCACTTTGCTGCCATGCATGTATGATAAGAAAAAGAGAAAGGAATGCAGGACCTGGCAGTTAGGACCTGCTCTAGCTCGAGGGGTAGACAGCTCGAAAGGGAGGGTAGGCCGTCCCAATTCGAAGGGAGGGTTAGGTTTGCAATTGCTTAGCAGTCTTAGGTGCAGAACATAGCACAGGACATGCGAGAGAATGAGGTCGTGCTTTGGTGCGTGCGTCAGGCGTCAGGCTACCGTTAGTCTTGTGTAATTCTGTAAGGGCAAGCAGGTGGGCAAGCAGGTCATTGCTAGTCTGTAGCTTATTTCTGCCACATCGTTGGTGGCGCCTCATTTTGATCGGCACTATTCTTGTCACGATCATCAAAGCAGGTAGGTAGTGAAATTAAGACGTTTTGGTGATTAATGATGTATTTTAAAGTCTGTATAACTCTTCTCTCATGTCTTCGCCATCCCCCGGGATACCGGGTCATTAGGGAGCGTCGTTCCGGCCGTGTTAGCAACAGATTAGCTATTAGCCAGTATGCGTGGATACACGCATAGATTAAATATAGTAGATGCAAAATCCTCCTGAACGCGAGCCTCAAAATATGTAAACTCCGTGTAAACCTCCATATGCAATTCCCTCATTGCCTCGTCAAAAAGCCATAATCGTCAAAAACAGGATACCAAGTTTCCTGGTACAATGAGGGTATAGAACGTGTCCGTAAAAAATGCACTTCAAACTCCGAGATGCCGACTCCATCTCGGAGTTTTCCCAAACCCATTGGGAATCATCCGCAGTTTAAATATTAAAAAATGACGAAAAAGGGGGGTATCTGTAAAACTCCAAAGATCACGGTATTTCGTAATACTTGAATTACAGAGCCAGGGCAGCGAGACCGGCCGCGAGCAGGGCGCCAATGGGAGCAACCTTGTCAGCAGCGGCGGTGGGGATAGGAATGACTCCCGTGGTGGTTCCAGGGGTTCCAGGCGCGGTGGGAACGGAAGTTGGCGGGATGGGGGTGTTGGTGGGAACGGTGATGGGAACAGTTCCGGAGATGTAGGTCGACGGAGACGGCGTGTAAGTGATAACCGTCGAGCTACCGTTGGTACCAGGGTAAGTGATAGTAGTACCAGCAGAACCCGTAGGGTAGTAGGTTGGCGTCGCGTACGAGGTTGTGGTGATCACCGGGGGCGTTGAGTAGGTGACAGTGCAAGGGCAGTCTGATAGACGGTTAGTCTTAAGTGTGACTAGATATTGTGAACATATATAGAATAGACTCACTCGTGATGGTAAGAGTGGTGGCGGAAGTAGCAGTGTAAGTCACGTTACCCCAAGCGAAAGTAGTCGAGGACTGAGAGGCAAGTTAGTACATGTAATGATGAAGGCACAAGACCAATATGGTTGAGGTTATTAATCATACCGGGCAGTAAGTGGTGTAGTCAGTTTCGATAACTGTTGTCCAAACTGCGGTCTCTCCCCAAGCGTTCACGGCGGCGATCAACCCGGCGACGGGAGCCAGAATCTGAGTGTACTTCATTTTGACCGGTATATTAAACCACGACTATTAAAGCGAGAGAATCGGTTTTATCGGCGACGATAGTTTACCAAGCGACTGGACGTTTGCGAAACGATTGTGATGTCGGTTAAGACTCGACAGGATATATACCAAAGGTAGATAGCGATTGATGGATGCTGAGTGTGATATGCGATGATGGAAGGGTCGGATCGGATAGAAACGCATGCAGGACAAGCTGCCTATTTATTACTCCCATTACTCCCTTCGACAGTGAAGGGTTGAAGGGTCGAATGCGGCATGGCAACCTGATGGTGGGTAATGACGAACAGCCCGACCCTGCCGGTCCAGGCCGCACTTGCAGGCTTACAGGCTCACAGTTCGGAGGCTGGTCGTTCTTTGGATGATGTGATGTACATCCAGGGCGGGCATCTTGCCCATATCGACCGACGCCTGTCCAAGCGGACCGGGGTCGATAAGCCACAAAGGCAAGTAACCATACGACCGACACATTTCTTTCACAATTAGCTCTCGTAGCTATCGTATGGTCGGGTTAGTGTTGCGGCAATTCCGTTCGTCTTAGTGAGTACAGGATTACTATTTCGGCTATGACTATGCCTAAAACTATTTTGATCGTCTCGTAACGGATAGCCTTGGGTACGCTATCAAAGATTTAACGATATCGTACCCAGCTTAAAGGCTATCTAGGTAGGCTCACTTGTCCAGCCTAACCAGCGGCGGTAAGGTACGTTGCATTTCAAATCTCGGACTCATCGAGCGAAAGAGGTCGGTAAGAAGAAAAAAAGTTCTTTCTGGCCATGTGCCATTGTGAGTGAGATGTCTCTAATAGCCGTCTTGAACCAACCTAACGTAATACGAGGTAACAGTCTGAGTCGATAAGGGTTACTCACACGGCGGGAGAGCTGTGAAAACAAAAACGGTCAGCATAAACTGTCTTTCAACAAATAGCTCTTTCCGGTCTTTCCCATCGTGCGATAGATAAGGTAACGAGACAGCATGGGCTGCCCAGGCGGGGTTGGTGATGCTGGGCTGCCGACGGTGCTGCGGCTGTGATAGGCGTTCAAAGAGCCTCCCCTGCCTCTCTGGTCGATCAACAGAAGCTGACCTTTCGTTGATTGGCTACGTCATATTTATCGACTTTCGCTTTTTGGCAAGTGGGCGAGGTGGGCTGCTGGGAATGGACGCAGAGACAGTTGGCGGTGAAAAGTCTATACCCTTTGGGGCACAGCGATGCAACGATGCTACCGAAAGGGCCGAGGAAAACCTCGTGTTGCTGTGCTACCAGCTACCAGTCACCAATCTAGGCCTGGCGCCAAGCCACGCGAGGATGGGAACATCCTTTGTCTCCATCGTGAGGCTCGGAAGCTTCACTGCTTCTAGAGGTTTTCAATCTTGGGAGAGACCATGTGTTTCTAGACAAAGAATAGATGGAAGTCGATATTGAATGAATATCCCACATGTTCGCGCGCTTAGAGTACGGGTCTGGAATCTAAGTTCAATAACCCCAATCCTACCCAAATCAATTACTCGTAAGATCATTGCCTATTGAGTAAAGACTGGGATGAGGAGCTGAATGTGATAAGCGACGACAAGGGCAACCTTGAAAAGAAAGACGAGATGGGTAAAGAAAGAATTTGCGCTTTTCGGTAGCGGCGGGGAGGTAATCAGCGATACCTAGCCCGGCCACTGGAACCGGCGGGGGAGGGATTTCAGCTCGGCCGATTTCCAAAGAACAATAAGACCTAAAATGAGGAAGGGGAGATAGAAGGTAGAGATTAGATAGACGCGATAAGGTAAGCACAAATCAACGAGGATCAGCATTCCTTCCCTTTAAAAAAATTCGCAAGGTGTTTTCCTCAATTGAAAAAATACTCAACCTTGGAAGAAGGTGAAGTGGAACATCTCAACAATGCAGGACTCGTCAGGTTGAGAAGTGATGCATCGACTCCAGCATATCCGCAGGGTGAAAGATTTCAGCCCAAAAGCAATACTGGCTCGACGAAGATCTGTAAGCCCATTGCTTTGACAATGGATCTGTGAGGTATGAAGCGTGAGCAAGGGACAGCGAGCATTGAGTGCCCGAGTCTCCCTTGAGAAGTCCGCCCTGTTTGTTCACTGCTGGACACAGCACATTTCTCATCACTCAGCATCATCGCAAAAGACGTGATGAGGAATTTTCTAGCGATCTCGGCTTAGGACAGGGAACTGATGGGCGTCAGACGGGCTGGCTGCAGCTGTTGCGGCCGCGACCCTTTCCTCAGATCCTTGGCATGTCGCTGCGAGATTCGGAGAGCGGGATATCTCGAGCAAGGATGGTCGGACTTCGGCGCAGGGCCACCAACACAGCGACGACGGAGACAAGGAGGGCAATGGAAGAGACCCCGCAGCAGTTCAACAAAGCGGGAAGATCTCAGCTTTTTTGCTGACCGGATTATGGTTGCGTTCGGGGAGCTACCAATGACACGCCGTCGCCGATATTTCCGTTACATCAAGGCTTTTTTGAAAACTCTGACGGCCCCAAGCCTTGCATCGCGCTTGTCCGACGATATCCATTGGATAGTCCCGGCAGAGAAATGCGCCAAGCAACGGCCCGGAAAATTTTTCGCTTTCTAGAATTCCCTTGATAGGATCGTCGATAGTTAGTGCTATCACCGTTCTGCTGATGGTTTTTCCAATTTTCCGCTTGCCCTCACATCGTGGCGGCGATACCATGCACGACACGCTGAGCTTATTTGTCAGACGAGGTTGAGTTAAGGCTTTTCCTCTCCCTTATCTCACGTGGACCGTGAGCCATTCCGCTGGTCGGCAGCAGGAAAAGGCTAGTCACAATGTTGAGATGTCGTGAAAGTTGTGATGCGTCGCTTGGCTCTCTTGTATCCTCAAGATAACCTTCTCATCGCTGACAGCAGGGGGAGTTTATTGCTGGAATTCATTGAGGATGACTCATTTCATGAATAACCGTCTTGGGGCAAGAGGGGATGTGTGGTATCGACCTCAGGCTCCCTGCTGGATTTCGGAGCCATGCTCACAACCAACAGACCTCACGTCTCTCTTGGCTGTTGAGGAGGGGTAAAATAATTTTTGGCTGGTGCACATGCTAAAATTTCACAGGTATTACTACAGGATGTTGTCACTAATAACCCAACGGAGCGGACTTAACCGATCGGTTCATGAAGAGCGGCCGGTGAAGAAGCGAAGAGATGCAAGTCTCGACCCAAGTCTTTCATATGAAGGACCGAGAACTAACCGATCTTCTTTGCTTGTGGTTGGCTGCCAGTTGAGGTCGATATATGCAAACATCTCACCTCATCTGTCTTAGCAATAAACTTGCAGTCCTTTGTGTGGATCGTCGATGTGTGGCAAAAGAAAACCAAGGACATTGTCACCGTCCCGTCTCTGATGGGTGTGAAAGGTACGGGCCCTAGCTCTAGCGTCCGGGCTTGCGGGTGTCTAGTGCGAGTTCTAGTATATAGGCCCAGACGCCGGTCGATGCCGGCTCGAGTCCCGGTGCCTTGTTAGCCTCGGTTCCTGGTTTTTCGCTGCACCCACTTAACCATCCGCATCGAGTCCCTGGCAGCCTGGCAGCCTGGTAACTTGGCTCGGATAGCCGGTCTTGGTTGCTCGCAACTGCCAAACTACACTACTTACTACTACTCCTACGCTTCTGGACAACCTGCCAAACAACTGACATCGCCGCTATATTCCAAATTTTCCACTGGGTTTCCACAAATTTCCAACGCTGTGTCCAGCCAGGACGGCGACCTAGAACATGTGCCCCCTGTTTCTTTTACGAAATTCAATCGCGCCGTGGTATAACAGTCGAGAACTTTGTGCGCACACTGACATCACAGCGTATTATCACCATGGAAATAGTGCGATGGTTTGCATCTGACTTTTTCTTCATCGATGCGCCGTCGCTGAGTTGGCTACGGACAAGCGCTGAAAATTTTGCAATATGCAGCCACGGCATGGATTCTACTGGGGTGACTCGAATATTGGCATGCCTATCCCATCGTGATCACTCACTTGCAACTGGGCGCCCCGTACACCCCATATCCAAGTTCCGTTCGTGGCGCGGAGATTATCGGCCACTTCTCCATTCCTATCTGACTTCCTTCGCGACTTGGGAGCCTGAATAAGGCTATTTTCAATAATCGGTCAGCAATGTGAAATACTCTTTCAGACCTCGCTCAACTGGTTCCACGTGTCGATTAATATTCGGCTGAACAGCTGAGCGAAGGAATTCATCCGACAGCAGAAGCCCAATAGCAATGGCTTATCTAGCGAGCTGGTCAGTCACGCAGTCACGCAGCCGTGGGTACGGTGATATATACCGCATGGCCAAGTTTGTTGAGAGCAAACTCTTTGTCCAAAAGGAGTGTGCCCTCTAAGGGCATGCCACATAGTACCTAGTACCGATGCCACATGGATTTCATGTCAGGTACCAGGAACGACCAGGAACAAGACTGGGCAGCTGTCCAATCGGGTTCTAGACTTCTATCGTCGATTGGTTGCTTATGCAGGTAAAAATTCTTTTCTTGTTCTCTTTGTGCGCCACCCCCTTGTACCCCCTTGTCAAGTCTTTGGTTCTCTTCCCGCCCTTTCGGGCAGTCCACCCGTTGCCTTCTGATTGGTTGATATACCCAGTCTTACCCTGCAGGCACTGGTTGCATTTTACATCCACACCCATCTATTCATACGCAGTACACCCTCCATCCCATCATCAGTCAGCCCTAACGTCGGCAGCGCCAAGATCTGACGAGCTCACCAACTGCCAAGCTCCGCGATCGTGGGCAGCGCGCATTTCGAAGGGGGGTGACGTTATGATGTCGACGTTTCCTGTAATTGCTTGTCAGTGTGTAGCAATCTGGATAAAGGGTCGACGGGCTAGCTTGGGCATCTGATATTCGCCCCGTGTTATAGGCTCAAGCGCAAATGGCTCCCGGCTGGAGGGGACGAGGGGATTACTAGTGTAAGGCATACCGTTTAGTTGTCAAGCCAGCCGGATTTGGGATGTAACCTGAATTCAGGAACAGGTCAGCGTCCTCCACAATCACCGCAGTCAGCCAATGGATTTCCTGCACCATGGTTGTGTTTTTTCCTGATACATCCACGGCCCCAGATGGATTGGATGGATTATGGATCGTGGAATCGGGCCATGAGCCCCACAGGTTGCTCCTCTCTCTCACATTGTCGTGTACTCGACGTTTCTTCTCTCAGCAGGGTAGCTGATTGGTGGGTATACACAATGGGAGGACCACGCACCTGTCTTTGTCACTTTGACATTTATAAAAGCCCTCGCCAACTTCACATGTTTCTCTTACACCCTTTTTATTAGACTGATCAACTTCTGGTTCTTGACACTATCCTTGAGCTTTTCGTAGCTAGTATTCATTCCTTTCTTGAAGCAATTCAGTGATACACTCCTTTTATCACTAAGCTCTTCTATACAGCATAGTTACAGTTACACAGTCCTTCCAATTCTATTGAAGACCAGACTATCCTTCACTTCTTTGAAGCCAAATCACCGCCGAACTCTCCTTAACGGCAGTAAACTTTTACGATATCCAAAGACACAGATTTGACAACAAGTCAAACCCATTTATATCAACCTTCCTTTCTATAAATATAGAAACAAAAATCAAACAACAAAATGCGTTTCTTCGCCCAAGTCGCCGCCTTTGCTGCCGTCGCAGCTTCCCTGGCAAGCGCCAACTCGCTCACCTTTATCAACCAGGACGACACTACTCGTAAGATCGTCTTTACCCCTAACGCGGGACTGCCCACCATCGACTCCGTCACGGTTCAGGGGAACGACCAGGTTAAGGTTGAGGTCCCCACCGGCTGGATTGGCAATGCCTACTCCGTCAGCGAAGGTGCTACTGATAGCCCCGGCATGCTTGCCGAGTAAGTCCGCCATAGTCTTGGTTACTAGTATTCTTCGTTTACTAACATGATATTCAAGGGTCACCTTCCAAGGCTGGAACGACTTGACATACTTTGATGTCTCGGCCATCGTCAACGGCAACGACAAGGATGGTGTCAAGCAGATGTATCCGGCTACCCAGCTCTCTACCCTTACCAAGACGCTCGTGTCCGGATGCCTCATCTTCCCTTGCAACTCTGCCTACTACCAGCCTGATGACATCCAGACCGTGTCGACCGAGGAGACGGACCTCATCGTGACCCTGGGCAACACGGCTTCCGACGTTGCTGCCCGCGATGCCCAGCCACAGCTGGTCGCCCGTCACTACGTCCTCGGCAAACTGTCAGCCTAAAGCGAATCCTGTTGATCGATCCAATCTCTCATCTTTTCTGAGAGGCGCAGAAGGCGTTGAGCGCACGATGACATGACGGTGCTACGGTGTTGGTTTTTAAGATACCCGCTTTTCTCTTCACTTCTTTACTTGGCCTTGCTCTACGGGGCATCGCATTGATTCACGAATACCTATAGACTTAGGGGAAGGGGGGATAGAGCGGTGTTGAGCGAAGCAAGCGCAGCGAAACATCCTTTTTACTCTTTTATCGGGGCAAAAATACATACAAGAAGGGGGACCGGGAGTTGCTTTGTTAAAGCATCCGCCCACATTTTACCGCGAGCCTAGCTGCTCTGCGTCAACATTCACGAAACCTCGAAGGTCGTGCTGGGAAAAAAAAATAATTAGTTCCCTAGCGGAGCCCACATGGCGAACCAACCCGTCCATGAAATCCCTTCTTGCACAAAAATCCCTTTTTTATCAATATTCTCGACATTCGCTAGCTTATACCCTTTCAACTTCTATTCTTGTACATAGTATTTTAGACCACATTTTTTTTTTACAGGAAAGGACAATACGCCCCGGTTGTCCTTCCACAAGCCATCTAACTTGCTAGTTAGAATGACAATAACGAATGAATTCAAACCATCGAGTTGACCCCATGCATATGTGAAATTGACTGCTTTGCTTTGTCTTCGTCTGTACACTCGACACGCCCCCGGGTGTGAAGAGCCCACTTTGTCGCGGTTTTCTAATTTCGTTTCATCTCCTTTTTTTTGTTTCATTGTTTTAAAAGAGGTTATTCCCGCTAGCTGAGGCGAGCTGTTCTAGATGGGGGCCGCGACGGAGATTTCATTGGTCTCCGCAAGAGGATTGCGTGGCCAACCGGGCTTACGCGGCGCAGCGTCAAAATAGCACACCACACCCCCCTAAAATAAAGAAAATAGGTACAGTAGAAAGGGCCGCCAACATGGGGTTTGGTCCTACCTTAATGAGTGAAATGAAACAATGAAACTATTGCGAACGGACTCGAACCTTGAAGCCCACGCCTATTTGGCTCGGAACCAACGTCTGTCTACGTCGAGCTTACGTACAGCACCGAGATTAATCAATTTCATTTGATGGCCAGACGAATTCGGCGACAGGTAAGTTCGGTTTCGACTTGCCGGTTGCCTACATAGGAATCTGCTCACCGCGACGTTGCGATCCTCGAAGTCCCCTTAATCTTCTTGCTGCCGTCATTGGTGGGCTTTCTATTCTAGATTCAAGTCGGCGACTTGTTTCGCAGCAAGACAGAACTTCCGTCTTCGTTATTCTTTACACATGCGCCGCAATGTACCTGCGACCTGGAATTATTCTTCCTAACGCTTGGCGACTCAGAGCGAGTCTCTTTCGAAACGAACTTGGCCTCTACCCCGGGTCTGCGCCGCGCCGCGAGGAGATGCGCCGCGGGTAGACATGTAGGCATGGGATTGTGCGAGTGTAATAACCTTGAATCAACTCGAGAATCAAGTTTTACCAACAGCTTGATTGGTGGTGAAAGTAGCAACACAGCTCGCAGCCCACACGTAGCTTGTGATGGTGATGATTCAGAAACGCCCTTCCACGTAGGTTAGGTACTGTAAGTACAATACCGACCTAGCCAGCCACCTTGCCCAGTCACAGCAGCCAACGTGCAGCATGGAGCACCCACTCACTCACCTACCTGCACCATCTATGGGAGGCGATGTCAGTCAAGTACGACACACCTTGGCGATACGGCAACGAAAGACGTCAAATCGATCGCGCCCCGGCCGGCGCCAAGACAGCACGCGGTTCAAATAAAGCTTTGAAACCCCTGGCAAGATAATTTACCAGAGGAGCGGGCGCCAAGCTTTTGGATGCCACCTATCCCAGCCCGAAAAAGCTTGGGGAGATCGACAACATGTTGAATGATTGATTCCCCTGCTGCCGCTGCAACGCGCGCGGATAGTGCCCCCCTCAACCCTCCCTGCTAGGTTAGCCTTGCCCGCCCAATCTATGTACATTCTGTGCAGTGCATGTGAGGCATTGCCGGATCGAAAACGCTGGTGCAGATCATATATGTGTGAGTAGTATATGTGAGTATATGCGAGTTAGTATTGCTTGCGCATTCTGTGAATTCGTCAAGTCGCACGCCTGATATTACGTGCGCATGTATGGCTGTGGTCGCTTGCTGGTCGCCTATGACAGGCGCCTCATAGGCCCTAATAAATTGCTCCCCAGCAGCTGTGCCATGGGGGGCTAGGGGGCGGGTATAACCTTACCAAGCACGTTGCAGTATGCTTATTCGCTGTGTTTATCCCCAAGAGGCGTGCACTACTGTACGGACGAAACGATGCTAAAATCCAGCGCGCGGATGTCACCACCAAAGTTAAGTCTATTCCATCCCTTCCTATCCTATGTGTGTCAAAGTACAAGGTAAATATTGTTCAGACGTGGTTTTTAGGTTAGGGGTGTATATGTAAATCTAAGATCATCTCAAGTAACCAGCGGTTAGCAGCATGAACCTAAGTCCCGAGGGCGCATCGAAGAAGCCTGCACTCCACGTTTTCTCTCTTTCTATCCCAAATTGCGAGCCCCTGTAAGTGCTACTGGGTGCGACGTTAACCCCTAACAAAAGCAACTACCCGGGGCCGGTACCCGATGATATGGCATATCTCGACTTAAATTAAGACGAACCAACGCTCTGGGTCGTCTTTAATTGTCTCATAAACATCCGTCGTACAATGACGCACTTACTAATATAAATCATCCCGAGTATCATTGTCTAGCATCTACCTAGACATCTACCGGTAGTAAATTACCTCTGCCGCAAGCCGGCCCCCTCGCCGGTGCTAGGTTGAACGAGTGCGGGGAGTGATACAGGGGAAACAGGGCTCCGGGGATAAGATGACTTCGGCTCTATTTCGCACCAATAAAATTATATCAAAGCTGGATATATCCCTTCTCTAGAGCACCATGAATGTTTAATATTTCCCCTATGTGTAGATATAAGTGCGGCAGATACAAGTTATTGCGTCGTCCATACTTATACAGATCTCTTTATGTTATCGCGTACATCCCGCCTCGGACACAAGAACAAACTCTGCAACCCCCCTTTTCAGTCCGACACGTATAAACGTAAGTAAACATACCCCCATACGCACTCGGGGGAAACGGGAAAGTAAGACGGTTCTTGTGCAAGACACGTGGACGAGAGACAAGACAACATGGGATGTCCGAGCCCGGGACTTGCTACGGTCCACAAGGGTTATTAAATATGAGACAATCCCGTTACCTTCCGGACGGCGGTGGAACTTCTATAGTCGGGACCGGCTTTAGGCGGGCGAAAGAAAAGTCGCAGATAAGGCGGTGCTACGGAGATACAGTAGGTAAGGCAAGGCAGCAAGCCGGCTCGTTGTGGTGCCGATGTAGGTTGATGTCATTATACTGCCGAGTAAGGCAATTAGTTGGTTGACAGGCCGAGCTTAAGTAACTCGCCGATGGACTCAAGCCGAATGAACTTTTGTTGTGCTGTACGGATATGCTTTGCGAATATGAGCTCGGATATCATTTCAAGACTTGTTTGATATTAGGATCCAAGACAAGTCAACTGCAACAATGCTCATGTCACATGTCTCTGTGAAATAATGTACTCCACGATCTCAAACTCGATCATATAACTACAGTGTGGCAGTGATAGGATGGAAGGTATATACCATGGCGTAACAAAAAAAGGAGGTACCTAATCTGAGCCCGCCCAATCAATCAAGAGTAACTGTACTGTAGTCCTTTCTACGGAGCGTGCTAAAAAGAAAACGCCTGCTTCTTGCTTTCGATGCCCTCGCGAACCAAGAAAATATACAAAACTACACGACCAAAAGTAGATTCACATGCTTCGCTATCCCCACTCCCTACTTGCTCTCCTGCTTCGCTTCTTCAGTAGGCTTGTCGCCATTCGTGTCGCTCTTCTCCTTGGTATCTTCACTGCTGTCCTTCTTAGCCCCCGGCTCCGGAGCGGTCTCCGGTTTGACTACAGCCGGCTCGATTTTCTTCTCTGGTAATTTCTTAGACCTGACGATACTAAGCAGGCTCTCTCCGGTGTCGCCGAAGCCATCTATCTTGGCTAATCGGTCGATGAGGTATTTGATATCCGATTCCATGCTGTCACCCCTTTCATTAGCCAACTATCCGCAGATCCGCAAAACGCACTGCTGTGCTCGAGTTTCAACTTACCGTTTCACCGCGTTCTCGCTCGCCGGCTCCAGCCCCTGCAGCGCGTTCCCGAGCTGGTTCTTGTAGCTATCGAACACGGGCGCCATGATCATCATCACGGTACCCTCCTGCAGGTGCTTCGTGAGCACCCTATACAGCGTGATCGTCTCCTTGACGAGCGTCTCCATGTACAGGTTGACCGTGGCCTCGACCTCCTTCTCCCAATCCAAATTCTTCATGCTCTTGGCGTGCGCCGCCGCGCGCCCGCTCATGATCTCCACTAGCTTGTCGTAGATGCTGTTCTGGTGCTCCTGGAACAGCCGTCTGACCTTGTCGAACTCGCCCATGAGCGTCGCCACGCTGTTGTTGTTCACGTTGGGACCTGACCCCGCGTGTCGCCGCACGAATTCGCGCACGTGCGGGATGAGGGTCGAGACGAACGCTAGTGCCTGCGAGGCGAGCGCGAGATGTTTCGTCGTGATATTTCTAAGACCTGCAGAACGGGTAGCACCAGCGCCCAGAATTAACTGCGTGCATCGCGAATTGAAGAGCTGTAGATACGCAATTAAAGAACTGGACACGTCCGCGGACATCGACGGAATCCCGGACATGAGATGTAAGAAGTGAGACATCCCCTCTAAGCAGAGGATAGCAGAATTCGGGAGTGGAAATGTTTCCCCTTCGATGACTGCACTCCGTGTCTTCTCTTTTGTCCCGTTAGACTCAGCCCTTGGGCGGCCGCTCGATTTTTCTTTGCCCTCCGATTCAGAGAAGGGCATCCAGATCTTAGTTCCCTCTAACCAGGCAGTGCTATCCTTTGTGCTGCATTCTAATATGCGGTTGAGCAGGACCGTGCTCTCTTCTGTGAAATCTTGGGGACCCCACTGGTCAGACTCCATGCCTTGGGCTAACTTCTGTTTCTCTGCATCGCCATGCGCCTGGATGAAATCCTTGATTTGGGAATTGACAATATTCTTAAGAGATGTTCCGCTTCGTCCTGAGATCGCTTCGCATTCGTTTGCAAAGTAAAGGTTAAGAGTGAAATATCGTAAAAACCATATCAATGGTAAATGAGAGCTCTGATCAGACCGGACGCGAAGTATCTTGACCATCTTTTCCTGAGTGGTGTCAACTGCCTGGCCAAGGAGATTCGACATGTCCATAGTCAAGTGGATATCTTCCTGCAAATCGCGGTTTGCACTATTAAGAGGGGGCGACTTCAAGCCGAATTCTATGGTAGGTTGTTCTCCCAGTGAACTCGCAACATCAAACAAGACCTTGACCTGGGTACTTAATCTTCGCAATGTCTCCGTAACACTGGTATACATCTTGACGAAAAGAGCCTCGGCGTCCCCTTCATCCATTGCCCGAAGGTTTCGCGCAAGAATAGAGGATTTTTCCTGTTGAGTGAGACGTTTAGAATTCATCGTAGATGCAGACATCATGGACTCGTTGTCATCGTCGTTAGAGGTCGGAAGTGGTCGCTTGATAAGCATTCGAACTTCGCGTAACACAACCTCCCTATACGAGGCTATAGCAATTGTGACGTGTTTCGACCGGTGCAAGCCATCAAGAATAGGCACGAGCTGTGAGCGGAGGTTCTCGGTTGCGGCCAAATAAGCCGGATACGCCGAGGGCTCCCTGCTATGCGCTCCGCGAGATCGCATTGCCGAACTACTCCATCTTAGTAGAACATCCTGCGTTGAAACGGTCTCAATATGGCGCCTAAGATCTCCAAGCAATACGTCCACAAACTTAGACTCGAATCCTTTACCGATGCGAAACCGTAGTGTCGAGATATCACCGTTCACTCCTTGGAGGGCAACGGCATCTCTTAAATCGCGGAGTTGCGGACCACGTTTAGAATCCTTACTTGATTGGCCTGTTCGCTCACCAGCAATTAGTTTCTCTAATGAGTCGATATTATCCAACGCCTTTTCGATGTTTCCGGAGTCTACCATATCCTCGCATGCTGCGACGGATTCGACGATTTCTTTCAACTGTTTGACTGCGTCATTTAACTGTTGGAGATTCTCGCGCCGGCGTTGCTTTTGGACAATTTCCAGCCCGGTCGTTGCAATCTCTCGGTCAAGTTTATCGAGCTCCTCTCGTAGAGTTTTGATTCTTTCAACTGATTCGGCAGCTTCGGTGTGCAACTCCTTTAGTGATCCTAAAGCCGTAAAGAAAGTCGTCGAAGCCGTTGAGATGGATGATATTAGGTGCATTTCGATTGTATCCATATACCAAGATAGTTTCTCCTGCAATATTGCATTTGTAGCAAGAGCTTTACGTGGTGCCGCAGCATTCCCATTAGCATTCTTTTCCTCTGTAGAGCCTGGCGGTGGGCGGACGACCTCGGATCGTTCGCTAACGACATCGAATGTGCGCGGGTTCTCTAGGTGAAAATCGTCATCGAAATAGACATTCGGAATAGTCGATAACGGTGGTGGTCCTTGACTTGCTGCTTTTCGACTAAATCCTGAACTAGACCTCCGACGTATTGGGCGCGTTGAAGGTGATTCGATCGGTGACATAGACCTGGTCGACGATGCCGATACCTTCCTCGAGCTTGACGGACGACTATTTGGCTTCAGATGCCCGTCATCTATACTGCTCCCGAACTCGTCGGCCCTACCGCGTCCGAATACGTGATCGCTACCGTCATCATCGCTCTCCTTTATGCGCCTTAATTGTTCATACAAAGCTCCAACTTGTGTCAGATATGGCTTGAATTCGGCGGGGTCGATACGCGGTATGTTCGTCAGAGTAACTGGGGGTATGTCTCTTGCGGTCGGTGGTTTGTGAGTGCTGGAAGCAGGGGCAGAAGTGTGTGGTAGTAACCCCGTGCGGACTATTGGCGGTTGGAGGAGAGTAGAGATAGCATTCCGACCCGTCTCGTGGACCGTTTCAGACCAACTAGAGGTATCTAGGTGACCCCCAATCGAATGTATGGAATGGATAGAGCTTGCGGTCGAGCCTCGTCGAGCTGTTGGATGGGAACTAGTGGAACCTTGTCGATAAAAAGCGAAGTCGGATCGGGCGTTGGGCGACAGAGGCGGCAAGCTGTCGACAGACTTGCGAGCTCCCGAGTTGGGAAACATGGCGAGAGAAGCCGAATGGCTTATTGACAAAGCTCGCGGAAGTGCTACCGGGAAATCATAGCTATGCTACACCGGACTAATCGTCTATCTGTAGACGTCCGGAAGGAAGAATTGCGATTTCCTAGCCCAACCCAATTAGAGCGATGGGGCGGGAGCTGAAAGCTTAGAGGCTCTTCGGGTTCGGGTTCGTTGAACACTTCGAGGTGCGAGAAGGGAATTTCCGTGGGTCGGGATAGATAATCCTGTATAATTGGAATTAACTACGACGTTAAGTCACGATCCTAGAGTAGTTAAGCCGTAAGAAGTATTGAATGTATGGGCAAAGTGATGTCGCAAAGCGTCTTACTAGCCAGCTAGCTTCGATATTCATGTACTGGTGCACTGGAACTATTCCCAACACCTGCAAGCTCTCGGTATTAGCATTGGCTGGATTCATCGGTACTAAAAAAAGGTTACATGCCGCGTCCCGACTGTGGTCAGTGCTGGGTCGGTGCTGACATAATCGCTATAGGGCGATCTGGTCTGATGAATGATGACACGTGATATCGGGGGTCGGGGATAGGTAGGTAGCATTCAGGGGTTAAAAATTCAAGTTCAAAAAGGGTATAGTGTAATATGCAACCTCTCAACGCGCTCCCGATCGCGTTTCAATTAACGCGATATTTGTACCAATATGGGGTTAACCAGATTAAATCTTCAGCCCCTCGATAGCCACAATAGTCGCCATCACATCCCCTCCTTTCCACTTCACCACTATTATCTTAAATAAGAATTGCGACTCATACATATACTGAATAAAGTCCAAATAAAAGGACATAGTTGGTACATTGGTATACAAAATGGATCGCCAATCAGCCTATTCAGTCTCCGTCTTCCAGTCCAATACAGGACCTAATGAAGACTCCCGACTGCAAGTTCAGGAGCAGCTTGTGACATTTATCCTCCAGTTCAGACACGACAACATATTCGTCTACAGAGATCAACTGAGAGAAAATGCGCTACTCAAGAGATACTTTTGCGATGTCGACATCACCGACCTTATTAAATACAACGAAGAGCTCGCCCACAGATTGGTGACAGAACCCGGCGAGATTATTCCTATGGTATGTCGCATGTCATGTAGTCTTCTCAAAACACTTGTGACTGAAGCTCACATACTTGATAGTTCGAAAGTGCCCTAAAGAAATGTACGCATCGAATTATTTTCCCACACGACCGTGACGCTGTTATTCCCGAACATCAACTTCTTCTCCACTCCACGGCCGAAGATGTCTCTATCAGACATCTGGATTCCGAAACGATTGCGAGACTGGTCAGAGTACCCGGCATCGTAATCGGAGCTTCTGTCATGTCTTCTAAAGCCACCGAGCTTCACATCCAATGCCGAAATTGTCTCCACACACAGATGCTCCCCGTCCTCGGTGGCTTCACCGGCGTCGTACTTCCGCGAATGTGCGGTCGCCAGAGGCCGCCGAACGACCCCTCAGAGAAATGTGGCATGGATCCTTATTTCATCACACACGAGAAGTCCAAGTTTGTAGACCAGCAGATCATCAAGCTCCAAGAAGCACCCGACCAGGTGCCTGTCGGAGAACTTCCGCGACACGTCCTCATCTCTGCTGACCGATACCTGACGAACAGAGTTGTTCCGGGATCAAGGTGCACGATTATGGGTATTTTCTCCATCTATCAAAGCAAGGGTTCTAAGAACTCGTCTGCCGGCGGTGCTGTGGCTATCAGAACACCCTACCTACGGGCAGTGGGTATTCAAACAGACCTGGACGCCACGGCAAAGGGTCTCTCACTCTTCTCCGAAGAGGAAGAGCAAGAGTTTATGGAACTCAGCAGAAGACCTGATCTCTATAATATCATGGCGGACTGCATTGCCCCCTCTATCTATGGAAACCGAGACATCAAAAAGGCCATATTGTGCCTACTACTTGGAGGCTCCAAGAAGATCTTGCCAGATGGCATGAAACTCAGAGGTGACATCAACGTACTCCTCCTGGGTGACCCTGGTACCGCGAAGTCGCAATTGCTGAAATTCGTCGAGAAAGCCGCGCCCATCTCCATCTACACCTCCGGTAAGGGTTCTTCTGCAGCTGGTCTTACGGCCTCCGTGCAAAGAGACCATTCAACGCGAGAATTTTACCTGGAAGGCGGTGCGATGGTGTTGGCAGACGGCGGTGTAGTCTGCATTGATGAGTTTGACAAGATGAGAGACGAAGACCGAGTCGCGATCCACGAAGCAATGGAGCAGCAGACAATCTCCATCGCCAAGGCCGGTATCACAACAATTCTTAACGCGCGAACTTCAGTGCTCGCTGCTGCCAACCCTATATTCGGTCGTTACGACGATATGAAGACGCCGGGTGAGAACATCGACTTCCAGACCACGATCCTGTCCCGTTTCGACATGATCTTCATCGTCAAGGACGAGCATACCCGGGAGAAGGACGAGCGCATCGCCAAGCACGTCATGGGCATCCACATGGGCGGCCGTGGCCTCGAGGAGCAAGTTGAGGGCGAGGTGCCCGTGGAAAGGATGCGGCGGTACCTCAGCTACTGCAAATCGTACGTGACTCACTCATCTCCATGTGTTGGTTAACTACAAGTTACTAACATATATCTATTACAGTCGTTGCGCCCCGCGCCTCTCTCCCGAGGCGGCAGAGAAACTTTCATCGCACTTCGTGTCGATTCGGAAGCAAATCCACGCGTCGGAGCTCGAAGCGAACGCGCGCTCCAGCATCCCCATCACGGTGCGCCAGCTGGAAGCCATCGTGCGTATTACAGAAGCGCTTGCCAAACTCACGCTGTCGCCCGTGGCCACGGAGCAGCACGTGGACGAGGCGATCCGGCTGTTCCTGTGCAGCACGATGGACGCGGTGACGCAAGGAACGACGAACCAGGGCAGCCGCGAGCTCAACGACGAGGTCGCGCGCGTCGAGCAGGAGCTGCGCCGCCGCCTGCCCATTGGTTGGAGCACCAGCCTCGCCACCCTCCGCCGCGAGATGGTCGAGGGCCGCGGGTTTTCTGAGCAGAGCCTCAATCGCGCGCTTATGCTGATGCAGCGCCGGGATACGATCATGTTCCGCAACCAGGGCGCGCAGGTGTACCGGAACGGCGCTTGATTTACGAAGGGAAATGGCCCTGATGTGATGTGATGCATGATGCTTGCGTTCGGAGTTCCGGTTGTGAGGGTTAGGCACATGTGACTACAATGATTCTCGGGATGCCGATAATACGCGAGCACGAGTAGGTATGGTACCTAGTTAATAATGAACGTTCAGAATTACTACGATTGAAGGGTATGATACTCTTGCCTCTTATGAATGTCTCAAGGTATCCCTACTCAACCCCTGGACGGTGGGCGTGCACGTACCTAGCTACGAGTTATCCCGATTTGTGGGCCATGATAATATATACCAATTTGCCAACCTCCTCTTTTTCTTTTTTTCCCTTCTATTTTCTCATTTCCTTATTATGAATTATTTATTTCAGACTCTCTTTTAAGAACCGCCGCCATGCCGTTTTCTGAAACGTCTGATTCTTATATTAGACACTCTATCGTATGTTATCATGTCTAAGAGGTGTATATATGAATGTATTAACATATGGCTTTAGGAGAATGTTGGCAGCCATGCGGACAATATTAGTCGGTCCGCCGCTGATCCTCACGACAACTTTTCTCGCATGTCTCAACAGGTAAATCACACTGCACAGAGACGCCTTGAAACTCAGTATCCAAATGGTCTGGCTCAGTCGAGACCGGATGATGACACCAAACCCATAATCAACTTAGACCAGCCAGGTGAGGCAGACGGCTCTCTTTCTAGGCGATGGCCTGGTCGTTATTCGAAGGAAATAGTCCATCGTTACATCGCGTCCCTAGATGAAGTGGCACCTCCAGACAGAGATGGACACTATTATACGGCGTGGGCCCTAAGCAAGCTTGATGCATGGGATTTGAAGCATCCAGGTAATTTTGATGACCTCAAAGACAAAACTCTCGTGAGTTTTATTTACATTCCTAACTCATTCCTTAGCCTTTGGGGTTTTGGTGTTAATGTAATATATCTGTAGTATCCTTTGCGGTGGCAACTCTCTTTTAACGATCTTCCGACTCGTAAAAGACCAGCCCAGCGACTTGACCCTCTCGTCTTCACCCATCAATACCAGATGATGGCCATCCTCGGTGCCATCATTGGTCTTGTCGTAGAGCGTGAGAGTTGGTGTACCTTATGCATGGAAGGCCTTGGCCGATTCCAGCATTGTATTGTAGTTCCGGGACAATTCCGGAATTCGTGTGTTAGCTGCCACTATGCATCAGTAGGGAAAGATTGCTCAGTCCGGCCAGGTAAGTGTTCTGAACAGCTCGTGAATTAATGACTTACTCTATACAGATGTTGAAAAGCTAGTCAAAAATGGCTATTCGCCGGTGTCCAACATTGTCCGCCAAATCTGTCTACAGAAGCAGCCAGATAATTCGCTAGAGGCTTTGAAGAACTTGGTTCAGGATTCATTGACACAGCGAGATCAGTCGATGGATTTACAGATAAAAAAGTTACAGGGCTTGATGTGGGAAAGAAATCATGCGATTGAAGAAAGAGACCGGGCGATTGTCGCAAGCAATAAAATAATTGAGACAAGTAATCAGGCGATCGAAGCAGGAATAGCGACGTTGCTGTCAGAAGTAAGGTCTTACAGGGCAGATGTAGCGGCAGCGAAAACGACGTTGAAACAGGAAGAATAGTTGATTTGCAATGTGCCACGGGTATATACTGGTCTTCTACCTAATGTAATGGTCTTGGTAACATAATATTGCTACTGTAAATATGATAAGGGGCTAGGGGCAGCTCTACATCAGCAGCTCGGAGTTGCGGTAGCATACCTCCACATTCCATTCTCCTACAAGTGCTTAGCCCTCTTCTCTCTTCTCTTCTAATAGGCGATTGTCCTATCCCACTGGTCTAGCAGTGGAATACAAGGACCTAAATACACCTCACAGACGTTGACGGAGGAATTCTCACTCATCGATTAATGTTAAAAATAAGGGGACTCGCACGATCTAAACACGATCACGATCGGAAAATACGTGAGATATCATAAAATCTACAATTCCGACTATACCGACTATATGAGCGAAGGCTGCGGATGGTGAGAGGATAAAGCAGATGCCCGAGTCGAAAACCATATAACAAGTCTCAAGGTAGGAGGTAAAAATGTCGCCTGTTACTAGCTAGCTACCGCCGAACGTATAATGACTGGTTAAATGAAAATCCCATCCACTTCAGACTTTTCAGTGCCAAGGGAAGATATACCTCAGTGTATCCCACGATCTCACCTAATCTAATTTCTCATCCTCACCCCTCATATATAAACCTAGACCACCAGTACGCAGCTCTAAGCATAAGCCAGCGTGTTGTCGACGCGGATCGTCCCGATAGCCCCGAGCGCGACCTTGCCACCCGCGACGGCAGGGCCGCGGACCACGATCTCGCCAGTGTAGTTATCGTCCGTGACCTTGTGGCTGCCGCTGCTAACCAGATAAACCTCGGTGGCGCCCGTGGGCGGCCCGAAGTGCACGCCGGTGCCATCACCACCAACGCGATAATCGTAAAACGCGGTCTGGGTGACGGCGCCTGCAACCTTCGGCGCGCTCAGCGCGTAGATGACGCGGGCGCCGGTGAACACGCGCAGGTCGGACAGCGTCTGCTCCGAGAGCCGCGGGGCGCCGGCGCCGAGGGGCTCCGCGACGTACAGGAGCCGGAGCTTGCCCGGGGTCGGGCTGCCGATCTTGGGCCGCAGCGAGTCGTTGTACGACGCGAGGAAGGAGGCCGCCGGCATGGCGCCGTTCTGGACGAGCGACCGCGTCGATACCCAGTGCGAGGCGCGCGCTAGCAGCGACGTGATCTTGCCTGTGGTCTCGGCGTGCGTCTTGGCCAGGGTCTGCGGCGTCGCGACGACGATGGTGGGGGCGACGCCGACGGTAGCTAGAGCGAGGTCGGGTGACGTGCCGGCCACTGAGTTGAATGCTACCGAGACGTTGGAGAAGAGCGCGGCTAAGGTGAGGACCAGAGGGAAGGAAGCAGATAGCGAGGCAGAGGGCAAGAACAGGTCGGCAGGCGAGAAGTCATGGGGTGGCTTGATCGCCTGGGTCTGGGCGTAGATAGCGGAAACCAGGTTGCCTTGGGTGAACTCGACCATTTCCTCAAGGGTGCCGGGTTTAGACTGCCAGAAGAAGACGACATCCTGGATCTTGGACTTGGGGTCAACCTCAGGTAGTTCGACGCCGGCATCTTGAGGGGCGTCGTTGATAATATCTTGCCAGGTAGAGACATTAACACTACCACCAATTCCCTTAGGTACCTCGTTCCAGTCAAGGTGCTTGTTTCCCTCGTCCACGACCCAGATGAGTTGGCGGAGAGCTGGGTAGCTCTTAACAGCATTGTCGAAAGGGAAAGCACCCGGGGCGGTTACGACAGTGTCAGCACCTGATCTCTGAAGCATGGAAATGATGACATCCTCGGGCTGGTCGAATGGTAATAGAATAGCTGTCAGATTATAAAAACTGCAAGCGAATAAAGTGGCAATAAACTCGACAGAGTTGGGTAGATAGATAGCGACCTTGCTACCATGTTGCGAGACAATGTGCTGCCCAATAAGATTGATCTGTCTGGTAATGTCGTCTGGAACATGTTAGCAACTGCTGTGATGATCTTAAGATAAACATGAGAAGTCAGGTAGTACCAAGTTTATGCTCGATGACCTTTTCACTTCCCAGGACAGTTAGGATGCGCCCCTTGGCCCCAACTGCGTCTTTCTTTTGGGAACCAGAGACGGCTCTACGCCAAACATCTCTCAGGTCACCATTCCGACCTGCAATAAAAGGTGATGCATTGGGATCCTTAATATCGAGGCCACTGAAGAGGGGATAGCCCGGAATTTGCGTCCGGTAGACGGGGGTCTCTCCTTCATTTCGGATTCCCTCGTGTGCGGCCTGGCGCGCAAGAAGCATCGGGTGGACTTCTGATTCAACTCGGTTCATAATAGCATATGTAAGAATGAGCACGAGGGTCGTTACGATAGCTGTAGAGTAGCCATTCCACTGGCCAAGTAGGGAACTCAGTCCGTCGTCGAACTGGTTCAAGAGGCTACCAACGCTCATGTTGGCTGAAGTGAGGCTTGGCTCTTATAAATCCTAAAGTAGTAACGTAGATGGTTGGGTCGCAATTCACATTCATATAGTAGTAAGGTTAGTAAGATAGAAGCAAAGAATCGACCATCAAATGTCGGACTGGTCGGAGCTATAATATTGAGAGACAGATGTCGGATCCTTCGAAAGAATAAGAATCCGTGATGAGACCCGATGAGTAGGTGATTAGGTGGTGGGGCTTTGATGTCAGCCCTGTAGGTAACCAACTTCGCAGCTTCGTCGGCTGGTCGGTCGCAAGGGAGAATCCGCCCCTAGCCACATAGTGGATGGCTAAAAGAGGCACTGGCCAGTTAGCCGGTACCTGGGTAGCTACAAGATCCCGGTCTGTGCATGTGGCTGGGGGCTTTGGATGACTAAGGAAAAGTACCCACCTGGGTGGAACATCGAATTGTTTTCGTAACGCCCTTGACAACCGTCTTCTCTTAGAAAAACAAACCAGTCCAGAATCACCCAGCAGACGCAATTACTCGACGGCCTGCGCTCGCAGCGCCTACCATACTAACATTTAGGTAATACTAACAGAACAGGTAAAACAGGAAACCAAATGTCATTAATTTGACCTCGACGAATACTCAACCGCCCTTTTCTCGAGGCCGCCTTTATCACTATCGCCAAAGCTACAACAGGTGCAAGCTCTAAGAGGCAGTCAAGGAAAAGCATTACTTGAGCTCGCGCACGCGTATACTACTCGAGACGAAACTCTATTGTCTTGCCTTATAGTCCTGCTTCGAGTCACAACCAGAGGAAACATAGCAAGAATGTCTCGTGCAATGGCGCAGACGGCGATGATGTCGACTCCCCAGAAGCAATCGCCCGCGACGCCCGTCACCGACAGCCCAGGCACATGGCGACACCCACGCATGCAAGAAATTGTTCGCCGCCAAGAAGCCGCTACCTTTACCGATAAGAACGTGCGACGTGTCGCTATTAACGTCGCCATCCTCAGCATAATCATCCTCATCCACGGTCTGCTCGCGCGCGTGCTGCCTGCCAAGAAATCATTCCCCTACTTGTATGTCTTGGACTCCCAGTATCTAATCAGAGACCATACTGACTCGGCGCGACTAACCAGGGTCTGGTACTACTCACGATACGTGTACTGGGCCATTCTCTTCATACCGACTTTCAACATTGGCACCAACCTATTGCCTCTCGTCCGAAACAAGGACGACCTCTCCGACATTCCCCTAACACCTAGCCAACGAAAATTGCTAGGCCTGCCTCCGTCCTCCGTACCACCGACGCCGGGCTCTGTGTATAGCACGCCTCCGCGCTTCTCCCGCACCCCTTCGATCTCTGGATCCGCTGGTAGCAAACGCAGCTTCTCCAGCTCGCCCCGCAGCCCGTTCTCGAACCAGGGCAGCCCAATCGCCAGCAACGGAAGCGGTAATCTCGGTGGATTAGGATCGCCAAGCAGTCCTTTACTACAGAAGGCCATGAGCGGTGCTCGCCGTTCTTCACTAGGCTCGCTAGGATCGCCCAACCTCCTCGGTGTCAGCACGGCTACTTCGTTGTTCGGAGGCGTCCCGGATAGTCCCACTCCAAACCCGGCAGCAAAGCGGAGCTCAGTTGGTCTCAACAGCAAGTGGCTGTATGAGAGAGGTCGGGATCGCAAGAGTTCGTCGGGCAATGCTTGGTCGTATACCTAGGTATGAGATAGATGGGTGTACGATAATGAAGTTTTAATCCTTGGCATGTCTATGAGCCGTAGTTTGCATTATATAGATGTCAATGCGAATAAAATTAATGCAGAAAGCTTCTGAATGGTCTAGTAATACCCCTTCCACGCCGGGGCCGACTCGGGCCGCGGAGATAGTGGGGTTGCCAAAACTGTACTCCTTATTCCGTCGCCCAGGTGTGATAGGGGTGACAATAATTACTTTACGTACTTTCCGGCATTTGACATTAGCATATTGTTTATTCGTGTTTTATCTACGTCCTGAAGTAAATTACATTGTTTCCGATGTCTATTTCTCCCTATTGAAGACATACGGCTCCTTCCCGATATCACCCGACACCCAAGTGAAGCGGTCGCGCCCTTCAAAGTTAATTAAGAAGGTGTCGGCGGCATAAAACATGAGGAAGCGGCCCCTTCGAGATGCGTCGTTGAAGGGTACCCACCTTCAACAGTTTCGAAGTCAGAAAAGTTTGCCTCGATCATAGCACTATGGAAGGATCACTTACCATGAGAATGTATCGTTGTGGTAGTGCTTTAGGGGGTATGTCTCTGCTACATGACCGTTAAAGGTAAGGGTAAGGTCTTTCGTCTCGCCGTTCAATCCTATGCCGATCTTGAATGGAGTCTTGTCATGCTTGAAGGTTCCGGTGTACGACTCGGTTGCGAAAGAAGGCTGCGTGCCAAGCACGCGCCTCTGCTCGAGCTCTCTTCCTATTGAGGGAATGTGATCGAGGACCTTGAGTGCCATCTCTTCGGCAAGCCTTTCGTAATCGTGTTTGGTAGGAGGGTCAAATATCGCTTCCATGATCATCTGTGATATCCAGTCCGCTCCGTCCCCTAGTGGAGATGCGTTGGCTAAGATGGCTACGACCGTCTCGGTTTCCGGGACCAGAGCAATGTTGGAGGTTGAGCCGACCATCATGCCCATATGATAGAGGCATAGATGAGATGGTCCTCCCTCTAGGACATCAGGCACATCCATAAAGTCTGCATTCATCCCGATCATCCCGAGGGGTCCTGGGAGTTGGCAGCGGATCCAGCCGCAGCCGTAGGACTGTTCTCGAAGAATATAATCCGCATTGGCTAGGTTGTTATGAGGCGCCACCAATGTGGCGCATTCGACGAAAGGGTTGTGCGCTGTGGACTTGGCCTTCGATCGGAACTGGTCATTGATTGCCAGTAGGTATTGGTAGTAAAGGACAAGCATGTCATCGATGGTTGAGAGTACTCCAGAACCTCCCTGTGTGAAGATGCCAACTCCGATAGTGGGATCAGGGACCGGCACAGGGGATCTGTCGGCCTGCATGGCGTACGAAACAGCACTGTTGTCGAACGGTGTGCCATCCTCCATCTTCGTACGCTTCAGGTTCAGTGGATCGAATATCCGCTCCTTTAAGAACTCATGGAAAGGCTGCTGGGCCAACTTCTCAATTATCAGAGCAGTGATCCCGTATCCCCAGTTATTATAGCGAAAATAGCTGCGAAAGGTACCGAGACGAGGTGTAGCATTCCAGAACTTGATAGTGTCTTTTCTGTCCGGCAGCACGATGTTACTCCCTTGCCACGTCATGCAGTTGAGAGCATGGTGTCCCGTGCGCATCGATAGCATATCTAGAGGAGTAATGCTCTGATCGATCTCATCGCAGCCTTGGGCAAATTCTGGAATGATGGACTTGATGGGTGTCTCCCAGGTAATCTTGCCGTCGTGTACTAGACAGGCAAAAGCAGCAGCTGTGATACCTTTTGTCAGCGAGTTGAGATTAAAGGCCGTATCGGACCGTGGTGGTAGCTTGTTCTCGACATCGCGAAAGCCCGCATTGAATTTCCACACTTCGACCCCTTCGTGGATGACGCCTATAGAACAACCAGGGATGCCGGTGATCTTCAGGATTCTCTGGATTCGAGGTTCGAGTCCCTGGAGACGGTCAAAAACAGCTTTTGCCGCAACAGCTGGTGATTGGTGTTCCATGTCGGATCCGGCTCGCTCCTGGTAAGTAGCCATTCTCGGATTCAATACAACGTACACTATAGCGGCGCTATTGAGATGGGAAAGAAACAAATAGTGATACCTGCCGGTGGGCGGTGGATGAGCTAAAGACTGCCTAGGGAGGGTTTGGAGGGGAAATTACCTTGTGTTACATACCTCCTACCTCCTATCTACAGTCATACCTACAGTCATAACGTGCGTGCAAGCTTCAACGCGTAAGCATTCATGATCAAAGACGCGGAACGAACTAAGCAGTATAATCTGCGATCGCCATAGCTGAGCTGCTCGTCGGACCCGCCCGCGCGAAATGTAGCTGCTCTCAAATTCAGGGCTTAGAAGTGGGATTAAAAGTTTCGGAATTTTGCGCAGTCTTTAGGCCAAATGGTGAGTTAGATGTTTTTGATTTTAAGCAAGTAACGGTCTTATGGTTAAAGCGTTAAAGGAGGTTAGGGAAATATAATTACGAGGTAGGTATCACGGGATAGCTGAGGGGTCCGGGTATAGGGGCAAGGACGGATGGCTAGGGCAGTAGCCAATGGCATAGGGTCTAACAGAGGCGTTGAAATGAGGCTGATTGGAAACAACTTTACGATACTGTTTTTTCTCTAGGACTGCTCTAGTGTCTTTGTCTTTGGTATATATTCATGTGATAAGGGTCAGTATATAGAGATTGGAACTTGAGGTTTAATTTGATTAATAGTTCTCTAGGATCCTAAGTCCTTGATCCTCTCCTCTCTTTAGGGGGGGGGGGGGGGGGGGGGGTTATCTTTTAGGGGAG